>JBAKBP010025871.1:0-32642 GCA_037953745.1 Lithodes maja
GAACAAAAAACGCCACTACCCTCCAGAGTTCTATCTGCTATAACGGGGTATACAAGAACTCGGTACTAGCGTTTCACACAACAGACTAATAACAAGACGGGAGTTATCTAGTCTGGTCAACAATCAAACAAAGAAGAAAGTACTACAACACTAAAGAATAGTGTTGGCCGAAGCCGAAGTAATCCACCCTTGAACTAAGAACTTAAGAAGTCCTCCACCCTCTACTTCGGATCGGCACTATTACGTTACGTTAAACAATAGTCCTCGAGCATCAAGCAAGGAATCTTCTAATAAGTTAGATGCTTCTCGAATACTCATAAGAAGTAAGTATCGGATTTTGAACAGCAATTTAATGAATAACTCACTGGTAATTAAAGGCTTTAAATTGACATAAGAAGAATTATAAGAATAAGCAATAGGATATGGCAAACATTAAGAAGAAGTACTCCGACAATGCACTGGCAATAGCCTACTAAGATTGTGCTCGTGGGCCACTAATCTCTGAAGTAGCTAAGCGTGCCACACATGAAATCAATAGTGCTTAAACAATAATATACATAAGGAGAAGCTTCAATACTATACTGTATCTGCTGGTCGAGCAAAGTCTAGCTGGGATATCTAAGGTTAAGAGACAATGGCTGAGCAAGCGGCTCGTAGCCTAGCGAGGTCCTTAAGACTGTGCGGCCAAATTACGGTAATTGACGGGATGCTCTCTTGAGAGATCCAGATCACTAGTATCTGGTTCTCTCCTGGCGATCCTCTCAAAGTCAAGCAATTGAGATAGCACAGTGTTGGGTGGCACAGGCAAAAGCCCTCACTCGCAACACAGTGCTAAACTCCCACGGTACACAATCAAAAAGACCCCCTAGGCTTCCCACGTCTCCGTTGCAATTGTGCTGGTTCAACCAACCTAGCACTCATAGGAAATCACAACTCGAGGAACCCTATCCCAGTCTAGCATTACCTAAACCAGCAGAAAACAGGAACATGAATAATAGTACACAGGGAAATACATATACGAGTGCAACAAACATCAATCAATCCTATTCTAGTTAACCCTTCCAAAAATAGGCTATCTAACAGGCACTTATCTCGTGAGAACTCAAGCGATAATACTTTGGCTGACTAAATCTGCACCAAAGGGGTCATTGAGGTTATAAACAGGGACGAGAAGAGAAGAAGGTAGGCTGTTCAGAGAGTAGAGAAAGTTCACATCAGTCGGAAGAATATCGATAGTTGCAAGGGATATGAGAGGTCGCTTTGCCTGATGAGTTCTAATCTAAAAATGGCGAGACCTCCCTTTTTATACTCGGCCCCGTAGCGAGCATAACGGCAATCATGACGTCACATTCGCTCTCTCAATCGGGGATCGACAAAGAACTTCCCACGCGCTGAAAGGGAGGAAGGGAGGAAGGGAGGAGGGAGTTAGGCCTACACACCTCGTGGCGCGCTCACTGATCCCCCGCCACGTAATATCTCTCCTCTCATCATTACATACAAGTCCCACACACAATACTTATATCTAATGATATAAAATAGAACTCGTTGACTTAGAAGAAAACAAAATACATAATGATAATACTTATAGTACAACGGTTCACATAAACTGAGTTAGGAAACTCTACACAGACTACAGCCAAAGTTCCTGCCCTGACGATCCTAGCGAGGGTGGGGCCTGACTGGGCGTTCTGTACAGCATGCTCATACTCGACATGCGTCACACCTCCCCCAAGATTTTACTTGCTCAACCCTGAGCTAAAATCTGACATACAGAACCCCATCAAACCCCTCACACCCAGCGACCGCATGGCACTAAAACAACGCTGAGTTTATCACTAAAACACATCTTATAAAAAAAAAAATCACATTTCATAACTCCTCCCAACAATAGTAAAAGACATAATATCATGCTCCCAGAGCGAGCTTACAGCAGCTCAGCCGTTTGATAGTTCGTGGACTACTCAAACACTTTATAGGCTATGACAAACTTATACAATTATCTTCATCAAAAAGAAAGAGTTTTTTATATGATTTTTATATTTTAATATGTTTTTTCCCGGCTGCACTATAAGGGCAGCCTATTTTTCTTCTATACCAAACGCTCAACTCCTGCTTTACGACCCAATACGCTGGGCTACAACCGCGAGCCAACAAGCACCAAGCGCAAAATACTACTCAAACCAAAGCAGGAGGCTACCCGTGTGTCAATTTACCCAGGATCATATACCCCTGAACGACCACATGCAACCTCGTTGTCACAACCGGCAATATGGCTTATGTCCAGGTTATATACCAATAACCTTAGTGACCACCTGGTCAGCCTCATATTCCGATTGTGAAACGGGTCCAAGATCTTGAGAGGGTAATGATCTGGGTAAACTACACCGACCGGACCATAGGCTGGAACATAGATCTCGAAATGCCCCAGCGCATCATTGTACTTTTCACTTTCATTCATCAGGCTCTGACACGTTGCTGGTGCATTCTTAAGTCCGTCAGGCACAACATTGCACTGGTAGGTACTCCCGTCCACAACAAAACCACATACCTCTTTAGCACGCTCGGACAAAGTTACAAGCAACGACCACTCACGACATTCCTTATCCCTCAGATCCTTCGTCCACACGTAATCCAGCTCTGCTTGCACCATAGGCTGTCGAGCAGGATTTATACGGCAGGGAATTAAACTGAGCCTTGCACTATCTCCAGCCTGCATGTCGGATTCTACCCCGTACCTCAGGCCTGGAGAAGCAACAAACATGCGAAAGTACTGCCATAGCCTAGTAAATAACTGCCTTGCACTGTCTCCACGAACAACATGCCTTGTGCCCTCCCACAACCCAGCCGAGACCGCAGCTTCTAACCTGTAGTCTCCCTCCTTCTCCACCTTCGTCCCTAGAACAGCCAGGTCATGAGAGGGACAATCAGTACCACCCGTGCAGTCACTCCCACAGTTCATTATAGCTAAGGCTTCCCCGCCGATACCGTACATGCGCACCCCCACATTCCTTGTGACGACATCTGCCTGCGCAGCATCACCGCTTTTAGCGACATGGCCAGATACAGTCGGTCTGTGGTAGGGCTGTTGCATTAGACTAGAGCAGCATTGGGAGGCTATGTGACGACCGGGCACTGCGATACCACAGCCGACCCTACCAATCTGCTCAATGTCCTCCTTTTGACCACCACCCTTTGCAGCCATGGGTCGACCCTGACCTGGCAACCATGCCAAGGCCTCGTCGCCCACCTTAAACCACCGAAACAACGAGGCTAACGGTCTTTTAACAGTCACATGACCTGCCTGCGGAACATCTCGCACCGCCCGAGTTGTGAGACTCAGGGGCTCGGCACGACCAGTGGGGTATGAACCGAGCTGGTGCTGGAGTGCTGCACACTGCTGCTCAGGCAGGTGCTCTAGCACTTCCACAGCCACCAGACTCGTGTCCCCCGCCCACTGCTTCGCCGAGACATGACAATCCCTACTCTCCTCCACCTGTGCCCTACTGCCCCCCTCTCCTTCTCCACCTTGGCCGCGGCAGACCAACGCAGGGACAGTAGGCTGCTCAGGTGGTTGCCTCACAAACTCCTCCAACAGGTTCACATGACATGCTTCCCCGTCCTCGTGTTTAATCTCGACAGCACCATTACCACACTTCTGAACTTCCGGATCCTCCAACTGCAGTTTACAAATATCTGAGGGAACCAACCTGTCTAGATGCTTCCGAAGCAACCCAAATCCTTCCCCAATATCAAACTGAGCAATCCTTTTTTCTCTCCGTGTGCAACGTTGCTGCCTCGGAGTCTCTTCCGGCCCTACCTCCTCACTAGCTGTGACAGGTCCTGGGGCCTCTCCAGACTCTAACATAGGTGCCAATACTGAATCACCCAGGAGAGCCGCCGAGTCAAAACTCTTAAAACCAACTCCAGCTTTAGCCTCCTCCTGTTGATCGTTCCTCTGCTGGTCTGAAGACGGAGGACTAGGCTGTGACACTTTAGCTGCCCGAGCTCGGGTGACAGCACACGCCATGGGTTGTGCCTGGCACCGCTCGACACACTCTTGTTCTCCCCCACTCACGTCGGCCGGCCTCTCGGCAACGACTAAGGGTAGAACCTCAGAAGCGGGCATTGCAAAGTCGTTGCCGAGAAGAAGGTCGACGCCCTCCACTGGCAGTTTCTCCACAATCCCAACATCCAATTCACGTGCCACACCATCCACCTCCAACTCCAACCGCACCAGCGGGTATGACCGAGTTGCATTAATACCCTGCACCACTACCACCCGAGCCGCATTTATAGGGTAGCCAGTCAAATTGTTCATCAGAGTCTGGGAAGCACCTGTATCACGCAAGACCTCTACTCCATGCTTGCGCCCCGCCCACATCACGCAACCCCGTCCTCTATGGTCGCAAAAAACATCCTGAGCAGGGTTCGAGCCTCTCAGGTGTTTCTGCATTGGCTGTGCCTCAGCCTCTGACGAACTGCCCCGGGCAAACTCAGAAGACTTCGGAGACACACCAATGTTGCAGGCCAAAGACACAGCTGCTGTAGGTGGTTTGCTAGGACAGACTCTTGCAAAGTGCCCCTTTTCATGACAAAGATAACACTCCAACTCCCCTCTGGGCTTCCCTTGGTACTGGGAAGGGCCCGGCCCCTTCTTAAATGGGACGGTGTTAGTCTTGTGGTCAGTCTTGGTATCATAGCTCTTGTACTTGTTTGCATAATGTATATCACTAACTCGGGGGGGTGGGGTGTCACGCCCCTTGTTACCTGCCTCACTACGCTGGGCAGACCCGCACCCACGAATTAATGATAGCCGGAGGTCAGCCATCTCAGCTGCCTCCTGTAGAGTTTTAGGGTTCTTTTCTTTAATAGTTAAAGTCATATCTGCACCAGTACACTTATAAAACTGCTCGAGCAGAAACAGCTCAGTCAACTGTTCGGCCGTCTCAGCTTTCTCAGAACGTGTCCAGTTAGCAAGTGCATCTTTTAAGTCCCGGGCATGTTCAAGAAAGGTCGCCTCCCTAGTCTTTGTAACACCCCGAAACTTCAATCGATATGTTTCTGGTTGCAACTCGTATGCCCGTAGGACAGCTCTCTTCAATACTGGGTAGTCAATGCAAGACTCTAAAGGCAGTGCATCATAAGCCTTCAGACCCTTACCCGTAAGTCTTGAGGAGACTAGAGCTGCCCACTTCTCTTCAGGCCAATTATGCTCCCTACACTTCTTCTCAAAACGACTAAAAAATTCTGTGACTTCAGTTTCACTAAATGCCGGCACCAACTTGACTAAGTGGGACAAGGACTGTTCTCTTACTTGGCCCTCACGGCCCATCCGAATCCCTGTCGACTCTGCACGAGTCTTATCTAAATCTATTTGAGCACAATATTTCTCGGAGTCGTATCTAAGCTCAGCCTCGTGCCTCCTGACCTCAATCTCATGCCTCCTAGTCTCATTCTCCTGCCTCCTAGACTCAGCCTCAATCTCCTTCTCCTGCTTCCTAGACTCAGCCTCAATCTCATACTTCCTAGACTCAATTTTAGCAAGCTCAAGTCTAAATATCATATCTGGAGACAGGCAGGAAGAGGGAGCTGCCACTACTGAAGGAGGGGGGGCAAGAACTGGGGAACCACCATACGCACCGCCCGAGGGCACTCCAATCTTCCAATTCTCATCCCTCTGTGGGAGGGTGCTAACCTCCGGTACTTGAGTGGACGGCACTGTGGGAGTCGAGTGAGAGGGGATCTGGGGAGGAACCCCCCCAAACGCCCTCTCCTCCGAAACCCCATGTCGCCCACGCAACACCCAGGAAATCAGCTCCCCCTTGGACATCCCTCCTACATTGGATAGACCCAAAACCTTGGCTATCAGGTGCAAGCCATAAACATTCACCCCAGTCAGCCTCTCCTCCGTCACGTGGTACTGCTTACTCACAAAAAGTCTAGCATCCTCCTCACTAGTTACTAACGGCACCTCCTCACTTAGCATCTCTCGCTCCTCGTCAGTACTAGGGCCCGACATACTGAAGTTCACCAAAAAATTCTCGAGACAAAAGTGTTAAACTCCCTTATGCAAGCACTAATTACTAAATTAACTGGAGTCTCTTAAATGCTCTCCTAATTGCCTTACAAAAAAAAAATATTCTTCAATATGTACGCTAAAGTACGAACAAACAAATGTTGTACAATTCTGCAAAAAAAATTATACTGTTCACAAAATCCTAAGCAAGGTCGCCATTTGTTACGACCGGGCACTCGGGTACACTAGGGCTCTTACACAGGACTCGAGTATGGCTCGCTGCCACAACGGAAACACACGATCCCAACCCCAGAGTACTGCCAGCCGAACAAAAAACGCCACTACCCTCCAGAGTTCTATCTGCTATAACGGGGTATACAAGAACTCGGTACTAGCGTTTCACACAACAGACTAATAACAAGACGGGAGTTATCTAGTCTGGTCAACAATCAAACAAAGAAGAAAGTACTACAACACTAAAGAATAGTGTTGGCCGAAGCCGAAGTAATCCACCCTTGAACTAAGAACTTAAGAAGTCCTCCACCCTCTACTTCGGATCGGCACTATTACGTTACGTTAAACAATAGTCCTCGAGCATCAAGCAAGGAATCTTCTAATAAGTTAGATGCTTCTCGAATACTCATAAGAAGTAAGTATCGGATTTTGAACAGCAATTTAATGAATAACTCACTGGTAATTAAAGGCTTTAAATTGACATAAGAAGAATTATAAGAATAAGCAATAGGATATGGCAAACATTAAGAAGAAGTACTCCGACAATGCACTGGCAATAGCCTACTAAGATTGTGCTCGTGGGCCACTAATCTCTGAAGTAGCTAAGTGTGCCACACATGAAATCAATAGTGCTTAAACAATAATATACATAAGGAGAAGCTTCAATACTATACTGTATCTGCTGGTCGAGCAAAGTCTAGCTGGGATATCTAAGGTTAAGAGACAATGGCTGAGCAAGCGGCTCGTAGCCTAGCGAGGTCCTTAAGACTGTGCGGCCAAATTACGGTAATTGACGGGATGCTCTCTTGAGAGATCCAGATCACTAGTATCTGGTTCTCTCCTGGCGATCCTCTCAAAGTCAAGCAATTGAGATAGCACAGTGTTGGGTGGCACAGGCAAAAGCCCTCACTCGCAACACAGTGCTAAACTCCCACGGTACACAATCAAAAAGACCCCCTAGGCTTCCCACGTCTCCGTTGCAATTGTGCTGGTTCAACCAACCTAGCACTCATAGGAAATCACAACTCGAGGAACCCTATCCCAGTCTAGCATTACCTAAACCAGCAGAAAACAGGAACATGAATAATAGTACACAGGGAAATACATATACGAGTGCAACAAACATCAATCAATCCTATTCTAGTGTACCCGAGTGCCCGGTCGTAACAGGTCATACCCGCTGGTGCGGTTGGAGTTGGAGGTGGATGGTGTGGCACGTGAATTGGATGTTGGGATTGTGGAGAAACTGCCAGTGGAGGGCGTCGACCTTCTTCTCGGCAACGACTTTGCAATGCCCGCTTCTGAGGTTCTACCCTTAGTCGTTGCCGAGAGGCCGGCCGACGTGAGTGGGGGAGAACAAGAGTGTGTCGAGCGGTGCCAGGCACAACCCATGGCGTGTGCTGTCACCCGAGCTCGGGCAGCTAAAGTGTCACAGCCTAGTCCTCCGTCTTTAGACCAGCAGAGGAACGATCAACAGGAGGAGGCTAAAGCTGGAGTTGGTTTTAAGAGTTTTGACTCGGCGGCTCTCCTGGGCGATTTAGTATTGGCACCTGTGTTGGAGTCTGGAGAGGCCCCAGGACCTGTCACAGTTAGTGAGGAGGTAGGGCCGGAAGAGACTCCGGGGCAGCAACGTTGCACACGGAGAGAAAAAAGGGTTGCTCAGTTTGATATTGGGGAAGGACTTGGGTTGCTTCGGAAGCATCTAGACAGGTTGGTTCCCTCAGATATTTGTAAACTGCAGTTGGAGGATCCGGAAGTTCAGAAGTGTGGTAATGGTGCTGTCGAGATTAAACACGAGGACGGGGAAGCATGTCATGTGAACCTGTTGGAGGAGTTTGTGAGGCAACCACCTGAGCAGCCTACTGTCCCTGCGTTGGTCTGCCGCGGCCAAGGTGGAGAAGGAGAGGGGGGCAGTAGGGCACAGGTGGAGGAGAGTAGGGATTGTCATGTCTCGGCGAAGCAGTGGGCGGGGGACACGAGTCTGGTGGCTGTGGAAGTGCTAGAGCACCTGCCTGAGCAGCAGTGTGCAGCACTCCAGCACCAGCTCGGTTCATACCCCACTGGTCGTGCCGAGCCCCTGAGTCTCACAACTCGGGCGGTGCGAGATGTTCCGCAGGCAGGTCATGTGACTGTTAAAAGACCGTTAGCCTCGTTGTTTCGGTGGTTTAAGGTGGGCGACGAGGCCTTGGCATGGTTGCCAGGTCAGGGTCGACCCATGGCTGCCAAGGGTGGTGGTCAAAAGGAGGACATTGAGCAGATTGGTAAGGTCGGCTGTGGTATCGCAGTGCCCGGTCGTCACATAGCCTCCCAATGCTGCTCTAGTCTAATGCAACAGCCCTACCACAGACCGACTGTATCTGGCCATGTCGCTAAAAGCGGTGATGCTGCGCAGGCAGATGTCGTCACAAGGAATGTGGGGGTGCGCATGTACGGTATCGGCGGGGAAGCCTTAGCTATAATGAACTGTGGGAGTGACTGCACGGGTGGTACTGATTGTCCCTCTCATGACCTGGCTGTTCTAGGGACGAAGGTGGAGAAGGAGGGAGACTACAGGTTAGAAGCTGCGGTCTCGGCTGGGTTGTGGGAGGGCACAAGGCATGTTGTTCGTGGAGACAGTGCAAGGCAGTTAATTACTAGGCTATGGCAGTACTTTCGCATGTTTGTTGCTTCTCCAGGCCTGAGGTACGGGGTAGAATCCGACATGCAGGCTGGAGATAGTGCAAGGCTCAGTTTAATTCCCTGCCGTATAAATCCTGCTCGACAGCCTATGGTGCAAGCAGAGCTGGATTACGTGTGGACGAAGGATCTGAGGGATAAGGAATGTCGTGAGTGGTCGTTGCGTGTAACTTTGTCCGAGCGCGCTAAAGAGGTATGTGGTTTTGTTGTGGACGGGAGTACCTACCAGTGCAATGTTATGCCCTACGGACTTAAGAATGCACCAGCAACGTGTCAGAGCCTGATGAATGAAAGTGAAAAGGACAATGATGCGCTGGGGCATTTCGAGATCTATGTTCCAGCCTATGGTCCGGTCGGTGTAGTTTACCCAGATCATTACCCTCTCAAGATCTTGGACCCGTTTCACAATCGGAATATGAGGCTGACCAGGTGGTCACTAAGGTTATTGGTATATAACCTGGACATAAGCCATATTGCCGGTTGTGACAACGAGGTTGCATGTGGTCGTTCAGGGGTATATGATCCTGGGTAAATTGACACACGGGTAGCCTCCTGCTTTGGTTTGAGTAGTATTTTGCGCTTGGTGCTTGTTGGCTCGCGGTTGTAGCCCAGCGTATTGGGTCGTAAAGCAGGATTGTTGAGCGTTTGGTATAGAAGAAAAATAGGCTGCCCTTATAGTGCAGCCGGAAAAAAACATATTAAAATATAAAAATCATATAAAAAACTCTTTCTTTTTGATGAAGATAATTGTATAAGTTTGTCATAGCCTATAAGGTTTGAGTAGTCCACGAACTATCAAACGGCTGAGCTGCTGTAAGCTCGCTCTGGGAGCATGATATTGTGTCTTTTACTATTGTTGGGAGGAGTTATGAAATGTGAATTTTTTTTTTATAAGATGTGTTTTAGTGATAAACTTAGCGTTGTTTTAGTGCCATGCGGTCGCTGGGTGTGAGGGGTTTGATGGGGTTCTGTATATCAGATTTTAGCTCAGGGTTGAGCAAGTAAAATCTTGGGGGAGGTGTGACGCATGTCGAGTATGAGCATGCTGTACAGAACGCCCAGTCAGGCCCCACCCTCCCTAGGATCGTCAGGGCAGGAACTTTGGCTGTAGTCTGTGTAGAGTTTCCTAACTCAGTTTATGTGAACCGTTGTTCTATAAGTATTATCATTATGTATTTTGTTTTCTTCTAAGTCAACGAGTTCTATTTTATATCATTAGTTATAAGTATTGTGTGTGGGACTTATATACAATGATGAGAGAGAGAGTTATGTAACGACAGCCAGTGAGCGCGCCACGAGGTGTGTAGGCCTAACTCCCTCCTCCCTTCCTCCCTTCCTCCCTTTCAGCGCGTGGGAAGTTCTTTGTCGATCCCAGATTGAGAGAGTATATGACGTCATGATTGCCAGTGGGCGGTCCTTAGTGTTGGCGATATGCTCGCTACAGGGCCGAGTATAAAAAGAGAGGTCCTCGCCACAATTCTTCAGAACTCATCAGGCAAAGCGACCTCTCATATCCCTTGCAACTATCGATATTCTTCCGACTGATGTGAACTTTCTCTACTCTCTGAACAGCCTATTTTCTTCTCTTCTCGTCCCTTTTTAACCAATGACCCCTTTGGTGCAGATTTAGTCAGCCAAAGTATTATCGCTTGAGTTCTCACGAGATAAGTGCCTGTTAGATAGCCTATTTTTGGAAGGGTTAACTAGAATAGGATTGATTAATGTTTGTTGCACTCGTATATGTATTTCCCTGTGTACTATTATTCATGTTCCTGTTTTCTGCTGGTTTAGGTAATGCTAGACTGGGATAGGGTTCCTCGAGTTGTGATTTCCTATGAGTGCTAGGTTGGTTGAACCAGCACAATTGCAACGGAGACGTGGGAAGCCTAGGGGGTCTTTTTGATTGTGTACCGTGGGAGTTTAGCACTGTGTTGCGAGTGAGGGCTTTTGCCTGTGCCACCCAACACTGTGCTATCTCATTTGCTTGACTTTGAGAGGATCGCCAGGAGAGAACCAGATACTAGTGATCTGGATCTCTCAAGAGAGCATCCCGTCAATTACCGTAATTTGGCCGCACAGTCTTAAGGACCTCGCTAGGCTACGAGCCGCTTGCTCAGCCATTGTCTCTTAACCTTAGATATCCCAGCTAGACTTTGCTCGACCAGCAGATACAGCATAGTATTGAAGCTTCTCCTTATGTATATTATTGTTTAAGCACTATTGATTTCATGTGTGGCACGCTTAGCTACTTCAGAGATTAGTGGCCCACGAGCACAATCTTAGTAGGCTATTGCCAGTGCATTGTCGGAGTACTTCTTCTTAATGTTTGCCATATCCTATTGCTTATTCTTATTCTTATAATTCTTCTTATGTCAATTTAAAGCCTTTAATTACCAGTGAGTTATTCATTAAATTACTGTTCAAAATCCGATACTTACTTCTTACGAGTATTCGAGAAGCATCTAACTTATCAGAAGATTCCTTGCTTGATGCTCGAGGACTATTGTTTAACGTAACGTAATAGTGCCGATCCGAAGTAGAGGGTGGAGGACTTCTTAAGTTCTTAGTTCAAGGGTGGATTACTTCGGCTTCGGCCAACACTATTCTTTAGTGTTGTAGTACTTTCTTCTTTGTTTGATTGTTGACCAGACTAGATAACTCCCGTCTTGTTATTAGTCTGTTGTGTGAAACGCTAGTACCGAGTTCTTGTATACCCCGTTATAGCAGATAGAACTCTGGAGGGTAGTGGCGTTTTTTGTTCGGCTGGCAGTACTCTGGGGTTGGGATCGTGTGTTTCCGTTGTGGCAGCGAGCCATACTCGAGTCCTGTGTAAGAGCCCTAGTGTACCCGAGTGCCCGGTCGTAACAATAGATAGTTAGAGACTTTATGTTGTGTTGGTAGGAGGCGATAGATAGTTAGAGACTTTATGTTGTGTTGGTAGGAGGCGATAGATAGTTAGAGACTTTATGTTGTGTTGGTAGGAGGCGATAGATAGTTAGAGACTTTATGTTGTGTTGGTAGGAGGCGATAGATAGTTAGAGACTTTATGTTGTGTTGGTAGGAGGCGATAGATAGTTAGAGACTTTATGTTGTGTTGGTAGGAGGCGATAGATAGTTAGAGACTTTATGTTGTGTTGGTAGGAGGCGATAGATAGTTAGAGACTTTATGTTGTGTTGGTAGGAGGCGATAGATAGTTAGAGACTTTATGTTGTGTTGGTAGGAGGCGATAGATAGTTAGAGACTTTATGTTGTGTTGGTAGGAGGCGATAGATAGTTAGAGACTTTATGTTGTGTTGGTAGGAGGCGATAGATAGTTAGAGACTTTATGTTGTGTTGGTAGGAGGCGATAGATAGTTAGAGACTTTATGTTGTGTTGGTAGGAGGCGATAGATAGTTAGAGACTTTATGTTGTGTTGGTAGGAGGCGATAGATAGTTAGAGACTTTATGTTGTGTTGGTAGGAGGCGATAGATAGTTAGAGACTGTATGTTGTGTTGGTAGGAGGCGATAGATAGTTAGAGACTGTATGTTGTGTTGGTAGGAGGCGATAGATAGTTAGAGACTGTATGTTGTGTTGGTAGGAGGCGATAGATAGTTAGAGACTGTATGTTGTGTTGGTAGGAGGCGATAGATAGTTAGAGACTGTATGTTGTGTTGGTAGGAGGCGATAGATAGTTAGAGACTGTATGTTGTGTTGGTAGGAGGCGATAGATAGTTAGAGACTTTATGTTGTGTTGGTAGGAGGCGATAGATAGTTAGAGACTTTATGTTGTGTTGGTAGGAGGCGATAGATAGTTAGAGACTTTATGTTGTGTTGGTAGGAGGCGATAGATAGTTAGAGACTTTATGTTGTGTTGGTAGGAGGCGATAGATAGTTAGAGACTTTATGTTGTGTTGGTAGGAGGCGATAGATAGTTAGAGACTTTATGTTGTGTTGGTAGGAGGCGATAGATAGTTAGAGACTTTATGTTGTGTTGGTAGGAGGCGATAGATAGTTAGAGACTTTATGTTGTGTTGGTAGGAGGCGATAGATAGTTAGAGACTTTATGTTGTGTTGGTAGGAGGCGATAGATAGTTAGAGACTTTATGTTGTGTTGGTAGGAGGCGATAGATAGTTAGAGACTTTATGTTGTGTTGGTAGGAGGCGATAGATAGTTAGAGACTTTATGTTGTGTTGGTAGGAGGCGATAGATAGTTAGAGACTTTATGTTGTGTTGGTAGGAGGCGATAGATAGTTAGAGACTTTATGTTGTGTTGGTAGGAGGCGATAGATAGTTAGAGACTTTATGTTGTGTTGGTAGGAGGCGATAGATAGTTAGAGACTTTATGTTGTGTTGGTAGGAGGCGATAGATAGTTAGAGACTTTATGTTGTGTTGGTAGGAGGCGATAGATAGTTAGAGACTTTATGTTGTGTTGGTAGGAGGCGATAGATAGTTAGAGACTTTATGTTGTGTTGGTAGGAGGCGATAGATAGTTAGAGACTTTATGTTGTGTTGGTAGGAGGCGATAGATAGTTAGAGACTTTATGTTGTGTTGGTAGGAGGCGATAGATAGTTAGAGACTTTATGTTGTGTTGGTAGGAGGCGATAGATAGTTAGAGACTTTATGTTGTGTTGGTAGGAGGCGATAGATAGTTAGAGACTTTATGTTGTGTTGGTAGGAGGCGATAGATAGTTAGAGACTTTATGTTGTGTTGGTAGGAGGCGATAGATAGTTAGAGACTTTATGTTGTGTTGGTAGGAGGCGATAGATAGTTAGAGACTTTATGTTGTGTTGGTAGGAGGCGATAGATAGTTAGAGACTTTATGTTGTGTTGGTAGGAGGCGATAGATAGTTAGAGACTTTATGTTGTGTTGGTAGGAGGCGATAGATAGTTAGAGACTTTATGTTGTGTTGGTAGGAGGCGATAGATAGTTAGAGACTTTATGTTGTGTTGGTAGGAGGCGATAGATAGTTAGAGACTTTATGTTGTGTTGGTAGGAGGCGATAGATAGTTAGAGACTTTATGTTGTGTTGGTAGGAGGCGATAGATAGTTAGAGACTTTATGTTGTGTTGGTAGGAGGCGATAGATAGTTAGAGACTTTATGTTGTGTTGGTAGGAGGCGATAGATAGTTAGAGACTTTATGTTGTGTTGGTAGGAGGCGATAGATAGTTAGAGACTTTATGTTGTGTTGGTAGGAGGCG
The DNA here is from genome assembly GCA_037953745.1 of Lithodes maja. NCBI lineage: Eukaryota > Metazoa > Arthropoda > Malacostraca > Decapoda > Lithodidae > Lithodes > Lithodes maja. The sequence continues at coordinate 14,114 of JBAKBP010025871.1, forward strand.
ATAGATAGTTAGAGACTTTATGTTGTGTTGGTAGGAGGCGATAGATAGTTAGAGACTTTATGTTGTGTTGGTAGGAGGCGATAGATAGTTAGAGACTTTATGTTGTGTTGGTAGGAGGCGATAGATAGTTAGAGACTTTATGTTGTGTTGGTAGGAGGCGATAGATAGTTAGAGACTTTATGTTGTGTTGGTAGGAGGCGATAGATAGTTAGAGACTTTATGTTGTGTTGGTAGGAGGCGATAGATAGTTAGAGACTTTATGTTGTGTTGGTAGGAGGCGATAGATAGTTAGAGACTTTATGTTGTGTTGGTAGGAGGCGATAGATAGTTAGAGACTTTATGTTGTGTTGGTAGGAGGCGATAGATAGTTAGAGACTTTATGTTGTGTTGGTAGGAGGCGATAGATAGTTAGAGACTTTATGTTGTGTTGGTAGGAGGCGATAGATAGTTAGAGACTTTATGTTGTGTTGGTAGGAGGCGATAGATAGTTAGAGACTTTATGTTGTGTTGGTAGGAGGCGATAGATAGTTAGAGACTTTATGTTGTGTTGGTAGGAGGCGATAGATAGTTAGAGACTTTATGTTGTGTTGGTAGGAGGCGATAGATAGTTAGAGACTTTATGTTGTGTTGGTAGGAGGCGATAGATAGTTAGAGACTTTATGTTGTGTTGGTAGGAGGCGATAGATAGTTAGAGACTTTATGTTGTGTTGGTAGGAGGCGATAGATAGTTAGAGACTGTAGTATGTTGTGTTGGTAGGAAGGCGATAGATAGTTAGAGACTTTATGTTGTGTTGGTAGGAGGCGATAGATAGTTAGAGACTGTATGTTGTGTTGGTAGGAGCGCGATAGATAGTTAGAGACTGTATGTTGTGTTGGTAGGAGGCGATACATAGTTAGAGACTTTATGTTGTGTTGGTAGGAGGCGATAGATAGTTAGAGACTGTATGTTGTGTTGGTAGGAGGCGATAGATAGTTAGAGACTTTATGTTGTGTTGGTAGGAGGCGATAGATAGTTAGAGACTGTATGTTGTGTTGGTAGGAGGCGATAGATAGTTAGAGACTGTATGTTGTGTTGGTAGGAGGCGATAGATAGTTAGAGACTGTATGTTGTGTTGGTAGGAGGCGATAGATAGTTAGAGACTGTATGTTGTGTTGGAGGCGGCGATAGATAGTTAGAGACTGTATGTTGTGTTGGTAGGAGGCGATAGATAGTAGAGACTTAGCTGTGTGGTAGAGGGATAGATAGTCTTAGAGACTGTGTTGTGTTGGTAGGAGGCGATAGATAGTTAGAGACTTTATGTTGTGTTGGTAGGAGGCGATAGATAGTTAGAGACTTTTATGTTGTGTTGGTAGGAGGCGATAGATAGTTAGAGACTGTATGTTGTGTTGGTAGGAGGCGATAGATAGTTAGAGACTTTATGTTGTGTTGGTAGGAGGCGATAGATAGTTAGAGACTGTATGTTGTGTTGGTAGGAGGCGATAGATAGTTAGAGACTTTATGTTGTGTTGGTAGGAGGCGATAGATAGTTAGAGACTTTATGTTGTGTTGGTAGGAGGCGATAGATAGTTAGAGACTGTATGTTGTGTTGGTAGGAGGCGATAGATAGTTAGAGACTTTATGTTGTGTTGGTAGGAGGCGATAGATAGTTAGAGACTTTATGTTGTGTTGGTAGGAGGCGATAGATAGTTAGAGACTGTATGTTGTGTTGGTAGGAGGCGATAGATAGTTAGAGACTTTATGTTGTGTTGGTAGGAGGCGATAGATAGTTAGAGACTGTATGTTGTGTTGGTAGGAGGCGATAGATAGTTAGAGACTTTATGTTGTGATGGTAGGAGGCGATAGATAGTTAGAGACTGTATGTTGTGTTGGTAGGAGGCGATAGATAGTTAGAGACTGTATGTTGTGTTGGTAGGAGGCGATAGATAGTTAGAGACTGTATGTTGTGTTGGTAGGAGGCGATAGATAGTTAGAGACTTTATGTTGTGTTGGTAGGAGGCGATAGATAGTTAGAGACTTTATGTTGTGTTGGTAGGAGGCGATAGATAGTTAGAGACTTTATGTTGTGTTGGTAGGAGGCGATAGATAGTTAGAGACTGTATGTTGTGTTGGTAGGAGCGATAGATAGTTAGAGACTGTATGTTGTGTTGGTAGGAGGCGATAGATAGTTAGAGACTTTATGTTGTGTTGGTAGGAGGCGATAGATAGTTAGAGACTGTATGTTGTGTTGGTAGGAGGCGATAGATAGTTAGAGACTGTATGTTGTGTTGGTAGGAGGCGATAGATAGTTAGAGACTTTATGTTGTGTTGGTAGGAGGCGATAGATAGTTAGAGACTTTATGTTGTGTTGGTAGGAGGCGATAGATAGTTAGAGACTGTATGTTGTGTTGGTAGGAGGCGATAGATAGTTAGAGACTTTATGTTGTGTTGGTAGGAGGCGATAGATAGTTAGAGACTGTATGTTGTGTTGGTAGGAGGCGATAGATAGTTAGAGACTTTATGTTGTGTTGGTAGGAGGCGATAGATAGTTAGAGACTTTATGTTGTGTTGGTAGGAGGCGATAGATAGTTAGAGACTTTATGTTGTGTTGGTAGGAGGCGATAGATAGTAAGAGACTTTATGTTGTGTTGGTAGGAGGCGATAGATAGTTAGAGACTTTATGTTGTGTTGGTAGGAGGCGATAGATAGTTAGAGACTTTATGTTGTGTTGGTAGGAGGCGATAGATAGTTAGAGACTGTATGTTGTGTTGGTAGGAGGCGATAGATAGTTAGAGACTTTATGTTGTGTTGGTAGGAGGCGATAGATAGTTAGAGACTTTATGTTGTGTTGGTAGGAGGCGATAGATAGTTAGAGACTTTATGTTGTGTTGGTAGGAGGCGATAGATAGTTAGAGACTGTATGTTGTGTTGGTAGGAGGCGTAGATAGTTAGAGACTGTATGTTGTGTTGGTAGGAGGCGATAGATAGTTAGAGACTGTATGTTGTGTTGGTAGGAGGCGATAGATAGTTAGAGACTGTATGTTGTGTTGGTAGGAGGCGATAGATAGTTAGAGACTTTATGTTGTGTTGGTAGGAGGCGATAGATAGTTAGAGACTTTATGTTGTGTTGGTAGGAGGCGATAGATAGTTAGAGACTGTATGTTGTGTTGGTAGAGGCGATAGATAGTTAGAGACTGTATGTTGTGTTGGTAGGAGGCGATAGATAGTTAGAGCCTTTATGTTGTGTTGGTAGGAGGCGATAGATAGTTAGAGACTGTATGTTGTGTTGGTAGGAGGCGATAGATAGTTAGAGCCTGTATGTTGTGTTGGTAGGAGGCGATAGATAGTTAGAGACTTTATGTTGTGTTGGTAGGAGGCGATAGATAGTTAGAGACTGTATGTTGTGTTGGTAGGAGGCGATAGATAGTTAGAGACTGTATGTTGTGTTGGTAGGAGGCGATAGATAGTTAGAGACTGTATGTTGTGTTGGTAGGAGGCGATAGATAGTTAGAGACTGTATGTTGTGTTGGTAGGAGGCGATAGATAGTTAGAGCCTTTATGTTGTGTTGGTAGGAGGCGATAGATAGTTAGAGACTGTATGTTGTGTTGGTAGGAGGCGATAGATAGTTAGAGACTGTATGTTGTGTTGGTAGGAGGCGATAGATCGTTAGAGACTTTATGTTGTGTTGGTAGGAGGCGATAGATAGTTAGAGACTGTATGTTGTGTTGGTAGGAGGCGATAGATAGTTAGAGCTTTATGTTGTGTTGGTAGGAGGCGATAGATAGTTAGAGACTGTATGTTGTGTTGGTAGGAGGCGATAGATAGTTAGAGCCTGTATGTTGTGTTGGTAGGAGGCGATAGATAGTTAGAGACTTTATGTTGTGTTGGTAGGAGGCGATAGATAGTTAGAGACTGTATGTTGTGTTGGTAGGAGGCGATAGATAGTTAGAGACTGTATGTTGTGTTGGTAGGAGGCGATAGATAGTTAGAGACTGTATGTTGTGTTGGTAGGAGGCGATAGATAGTTAGAGACTGTATGTTGTGTTGGTAGGAGGTGATAGATAGTTAGAGACTGTATGTTGTGTTGGTAGGAGGCGATAGATAGTTAGAGACTTTATGTTGTGTTGGTAGGAGGCGATAGATAGTTAGAGACTTTATGTTGTGTTGGTAGGAGGCGATAGATAGTTAGAGACTTTATGTTGTGTTGGTAGGAGGCGATAGATAGTTAGAGACTTTATGTTGTGTTGGTAGGAGGCGATAGATAGTTAGAGACTTTATGTTGTGTTGGTAGGAGGCGATAGATAGTTAGAGACTTTATGTTGTGTTGGTAGGAGGCGATAGATAGTTAGAGACTTTATGTTGTGTTGGTAGGAGGCGATAGATAGTTAGAGACTTTATGTTGTGTTGGTAGGAGGCGATAGATAGTTAGAGACTGTATGTTGTGTTGGTAGGAGGCGATAGATAGTTAGAGACTGTATGTTGTGTTGGTAGGAGGCGATAGATAGTTAGAGACTTTATGTTGTGTTGGTAGGAGGCGATAGATAGTTAGAGACTTTATGTTGTGTTGGTAGGAGGCGATAGATAGTTAGAGACTTTATGTTGTGTTGGTAGGAGGCGATAGATAGTTAGAGACTTTATGTTGTGTTGGTAGGAGGCGATAGATAGTTAGAGACTTTATGTTGTGTTGGTAGGAGGCGATAGATAGTTAGAGACTTTATGTTGTGTTGGTAGGAGGCGATAGATAGTTAGAGACTTTATGTTGTGTTGGTAGGAGGCGATAGATAGTTAGAGACTTTATGTTGTGTTGGTAGGAGGCGATAGATAGTTAGAGACTTTATGTTGTGTTGGTAGGAGGCGATAGATAGTTAGAGACTTTATGTTGTGTTGGTAGGAGGCGATAGATAGTTAGAGACTTTATGTTGTGTTGGTAGGAGGCGATAGATAGTTAGAGACTTTATGTTGTGTTGGTAGGAGGCGATAGATAGTTAGACTTTATGTTGTGTTGGTAGGAGGCGATAGATAGTTAGAGACTTTATGTTGTGTTGGTAGGAGGCGATAGATAGTTAGAGACTTTATGTTGTGTTGGTAGGAGGCGATAGATAGTTAGAGACTTTATGTTGTGTTGGTAGGAGGCGATAGATAGTTAGAGACTTTATGTTGTGTTGGTAGGAGGCGATAGATAGTTAGAGACTTTATGTTGTGTTGGTAGGAGGCGATAGATAGTTAGAGACTTTATGTTGTGTTGGTAGGAGGCGATAGATAGTTAGAGACTTTATGTTGTGTTGGTAGGAGGCGATAGATAGTTAGAGACTTTATGTTGTGTTGGTAGGAGGCGATAGATAGTTAGAGACTTTATGTTGTGTTGGTAGGAGGCGATAGATAGTTAGAGACTTTATGTTGTGTTGGTAGGAGGCGATAGATAGTTAGAGACTTTATGTTGTGTTGGTAGGAGGCGATAGATAGTTAGAGACTTTATGTTGTGTTGGTAGGAGGCGATAGATAGTTAGAGACTTTATGTTGTGTTGGTAGGAGGCGATAGATAGTTAGAGACTTTATGTTGTGTTGGTAGGAGGCGATAGATAGTTAGAGACTTTATGTTGTGTTGGTAGGAGGCGATAGATAGTTAGAGACTTTATGTTGTGTTGGTAGGAGGCGATAGATAGTTAGAGACTTTATGTTGTGTTGGTAGGAGGCGATAGATAGTTAGAGACTTTATGTTGTGTTGGTAGGAGGCGATAGATAGTTAGAGACTTTATGTTGTGTTGGTAGGAGGCGATAGATAGTTAGAGACTTTATGTTGTGTTGGTAGGAGGCGATAGATAGTTAGAGACTTTATGTTGTGTTGGTAGGAGGCGATAGATAGTTAGAGACTTTATGTTGTGTTGGTAGGAGGCGATAGATAGTTAGAGACTTTATGTTGTGTTGGTAGGAGGCGATAGATAGTTAGAGACTTTATGTTGTGTTGGTAGGAGGCGATAGATAGTTAGAGACTTTATGTTGTGTTGGTAGGAGGCGATAGATAGTTAGAGACTTTATGTTGTGTTGGTAGGAGGCGATAGATAGTTAGAGACTTTATGTTGTGTTGGTAGGAGGCGATAGATAGTTAGAGACTTTATGTTGTGTTGGTAGGAGGCGATAGATAGTTAGAGACTTTATGTTGTGTTGGTAGGAGGCGATAGATAGTTAGAGACTTTATGTTGTGTTGGTAGGAGGCGATAGATAGTTAGAGACTTTATGTTGTGTTGGTAGGAGGCGATAGATAGTTAGAGACATGGATAATCTTCAAGGACACTACATCCGCCTTATTAGAAACAATTTATTAGGGAAAAAGGGACCAATAGACTCGCCATATTTTTCTCATTACAGTCCTCATGGAGGAATTTCGTTATCGACACTTGAAAAAACCCTATTTCACAGAAAAATACACCAAAAATCTGACAAAGATGTTAAATAGCGGGGGTGTGGGGGCGGCAGCCCCCACACCCCCGGCAGGGGGCGGCAGCCCCCACCTATAATACTAGGATAGGTTAGGTAAGGTTGTTAGGTTAGGCTAATGGATAATTATCGCGAATAGACTCTCAGCGTTATTATACATAATTTATTAGGGAAAGTGAAGCTCTATGGAATCCTTATAATATACTCACATAGATTCCGTTGTGGTAGAATAGTTTTGATAAGTTTTGTAACTCGATTTTGTCGATATAAATAGTCCCGCGCGTAAACAAACCCAGTCCCGCAATCTTGAGAGCTCTGCTACGGACGTGTTCATGTTTACAAAAAGTGTTCGAAATGGAGTACACTCGCTACGGTAAAGTGTTATGGGAAAATATTAAGGAAACTACCCACCAATTATTTTCATAATTTTGTTTTTAGTGTTAGTTTATTTGCATCAATATATAGTGATTGGCATTAGTTTCAACCTCCGCAAAAATCGTTTTCCCCTTTATCCAACGATCTTAAGACACGGCGCCCGATAGTGGGGAGGGCTATGAAGATCAGGGAAAATGTGGGGTTAAAGACAAAAAGGCGATATAATGGCTTTTATGATGAAAGTTGGCTCGGGTTTTGTTGTTTTTCAACTTGAGAAAACTCCAAAATGAAAAAACCCGAGCCAAGTTTTGGCAAAAGTTGGCTCGGATTTTAAGATTTTTCAGCTGCATAAAAGACAGTAAGTGCAAAAAAGAAGTTGGCTCGGGTTTTCTTGTTTTTCAACTTAAGAAAACCCCAAAATGAAAAAAAAAAAAACAGTCATGTTTTGGCAAAAGTTGGCTCGGATTGGACAATTGTTAGGCTTCATAAAAGCTGAAAATGTAGAAAATGCCAGCCAACTCTTCGCCATTGGATACAGGATGGGGTGTGGGAGAGCTCTGCCCCCCCCCCCCCCACACCCCCGTGATTAATTGAAATCATCATCTATGTTGCCCGATAGTGGGGAGGGCTATGAAGAAAGATGAAAATAAAGAAAAATATTGAAGAACTTATTCCAAAAACCCAGTAAGCTACCGGTAATTATCCATTATCCAACAATTAAGCTACATTAAAGATATTAGCCTAACCTGCCAACCTTACCTAACCTAGTATTATGAGTGGGGGCTGCCGCCCCCACACCCCCGCTGGTTGGATGGTACATGGGATAGAAAATGAACTTACCCAGTAAGCTCATTATCCATTATCCAACAATTAAGCAACATTAAAGATTTTAGCCTAACCTACCAACCTTACCTAACCTAACCTAGTATTATGGGTGGGGGCTGCCGCCCCCACACCCCCGCTGGTTGGATGGTACATGGGATAGAAAATGAACTTACCCAGTAAGCTCATTATCCAACAATTAAGCAACATTAAAGATTTTAGCCTAACCTACCAACCTTACCTAACCTAACCTAGTATTATGGGTGGGGGCTGCCGCCCCCACACCCCCGCTGGTTGGATAGTACATTGGATAGAAAATTAGGTCAATTCCTAGTGTTAATTAGACTGAAATGCAGGGAGAAAGAGGTCCGCCGAGTCGTGTTGTGTGCCGTCTATGTTTTTTTACAGTAGCTATAATTGCTTTAATGCATTTCCGCCGCTACTGACATATATAGGAATGAAGTCATAGAAATTGATGGGTGCGCTGTGTAAGTAACGCTAGAATAATACCGAAAAAACACTATAGGTGCAAATAAACTTTATATAAATTTTTACATCTATAATAATAAAAATAACCAACCTTATGTAACAAAGGGACAGTGACGGCGTGTTCTGGACTTATCCTCGTAATAATGGTGTGTACACCGCCAGTGATCTTTATCTGGCCGGTAATGGCAAGAATGTCCACACCTAGGACACTCAACACTTGTAGGCAATATACCGTGGTCTGTAAGTATCTTAAGGGCTGCCTGGTTGTTTTGAGAAATTTGTATAATTATTGTTCAGGGGTAAGTGCACAACCACTACAGACACTGGCCATCCTGCAACTGACATGTAAAACCATGCTGCCTGTCGGTGGGCTGGAGTTCAATGCACTCATTGGCTGACTAAAATGACGTAATTGTCCATATATTAATCCATGATTGGGCGACTCCTTCAATACCGTGACGTATGGTGACGTATACAAAAAAATAACCAATAATATGGCAGAAACATAGTGACGTGTTGATCATTAGTTCACATAGAGAAAGGCAGAGGGCGTTATATTCGAATATTTACGATAAAAGCGCTCCTCAATTATAGTATCAACATGGCTGACCTAGCGGGGTGGCGTCTGTGGGAAACGCTGGACAAATATCGTTACAGGTTCTAGGTTCTGTATCTCCCTTAATAGAATTTTTCGAGGGTTAACACTTATTTTAACATGGAGTATAGGTTATATTACATCCTAAATGAAATTTTAAAAATGTGTGAAAATTCTTGGGTTGTTTATATAATAGAAGTTACTGTGGGACACGTAATATGTTGAAGGGGGAGCTCTGCCCCCTCTAAACACCCGTCACTTATGTCATCATAATCTGTTGTACTTCATAGGGGGTCCAATTAAGGAGAAAGTTAATTAACAGACGAAATTAGGCCGCAAATTACAATAACATAGCGGGCCGCCGTTTATGGGAGACTTTTTACACATCATTTTCAATGTTAATTTTCTCCCTTAATCGATTTTTCCAAATTATCAAACTTGCATACAAATGAAGTACAGTTTATAGGGATTCCAACATGCATTTCAAAATTGTCATGAAAATTGGTGGGTGGTTTGCTTAATATAATTATACCGTGTTATGTTCTACAAAGATGTTATTGTAAGTCTAATATATGAACCCACAGTAGCTGGCATGCAACTTGCAAGGGCTAGTGTTGTATCTCACGTACTGGGTCTAGGGCACTCTAGGGTTAGGTTAGGTTAGGTTGTTTGGTTAGGTTAATATACTAGGTCTCGGAAACAAGATTCGTAGTTGCGGTAGTATTTACATCAAAACTATAGTTAACTATCAAAACTATTCTTTCACAGTGGAATCTATGTGAGTATATTGTAAGGATTCCATAGAGCTTAAGATAAATCTACAGTTATACTACCCCTATTTTGTCGCTATTCTGTTGGTACTAATGGGTTAATATTATTAGTAGTAGACTTAGTATGGTTTGATGATGCGCGGAAATGTATATTTGACTTGAAATAGATACATTGAAGTATTACATACCTTTACAAACTCATAAACAGGGAACGTGAGCAGGGTTTAGACCGTCGCGGAGACAGGTTACTTTTCGGTTAGGTTAGGTTAAGTTAGGTTAGGTTAGGCTAATGTTAAAAATACTAAAATGCGACGGTCCTCGGTATTAAACAACACTGTATATCAAATAAAAAATAAAAAACAACAACAAATTACCTGAAAAACTCTTATCTGGTTGGTGATAATTTTTTATCAAAATACGTTTTTTTCCAGTTTCCGCGTCTGCTGAACCATCCAAAAACACGCTAAAAGGCGTGTTTTGAAGGGGGGAGGTGGTGGGGGGTAGTGGGGGAGGGGTAGTATAACTGTAGATTTACCCAAACAATGAATAATTGGAGGTAGTGTTGAACCGAACGATCAAATTAGTCAGAGCTGTCGAAGCTGAACCACCAACTTAACTCAAACACCCTTCTCTCTCCATTAGGCTATTTAATTATCTAGGAACTATGTCGACAAGAACAACAAATAGAACAACAAGGTCAACAACAGTGAGTCGAGCGTCCATATACCGACGTTCAGTTTCACGAGACGGAGGTAATACAAGCGTAAATGGGAAGGTGGGAAAACGGTGTGGATAGAAGGTGGTGGTGAGGAGAGACTGGTGTGACATGGAGGGAGGTAGAGAGAGACGGTGTGGAGGGAAGAAAGGGTGGAGTGAAGTTGAGAGGGAGGTGGTGCGGAGGGACGGAGGTGGAGTAAGGTTGCAAGGGAGGTGGTGCGGAGGGACGGAGGTGGAGTGAAGTTGAGAGGGAGGTGGTGGTGGTATGGAGGGAGGAGAGATGCATGGTGTAGAGGAAAGGGGGAGGAAGGTGTGGTGGAAGGGAGGGAAACCATGCTGGAATCGGGGTAGAACAACAGACAGATGACGGTGAAGAAATGTAAAATCGGATGAGGTAGAAACGAACAGGAGAAGGAAGAAAGATATAAGAGATAATATATTATATAGTAGGCCTATGCACTTTTGAGAAGTCATATAGGGAGAAAAAGGCATGGGGGAGAAGCGGACAGCTGTGGGTTACGTAAGGTAGGGGGATGGTGTGGGAGTGGAGACGGGGGATGGAGTGAGGGAGGGAGGGAGGCGAATTAGCAGCTAGGAAGCACTAGACAGTCTGCAACATAGAAAACACACAAATTTACCCAACAGGAGAATCACACTCACCCTATGTTATCGCCTTCTGCCCCTCCTTTATCGGCGCCTCCTTGTGAGTATTCCCAACGGCTCACTTATGAAATGCGAACACAAACACGAAATAACGAAGGAATCACGCAAGCACAACCGGACACCAGGGATGAAAACTGAAAAGTGTATGAGTGAGTAAGCGAGGGGGTGTGGGTTGCCTTCCGGGCCACGTGACTGGACATGGTTGGCAATTAGCACATTTCTAGATACCATTATTTCCGGTTATCAAGGGATATTTTCGGATCGTCTGTTGATGAGAGTGTGGGTTTTGGCTACGTTATTAAAAGTGTGTATTGGAAGATGATCAACTGCAAATGCGCAAATTTGGAATTAATTGATAAATCACTCAACAGGGTTCAGTAGTCTTTGTATCCACGTATCTGGTTGTAATGAGAGGGTGCCTCTATGAGGGATATCGGTAACCATTGTTGTAAGCAACCATGACAAATTAATGGAATGTGCTTCATTGAGATAGAAAATAATTATAATGTAATAAGTCACACAAACAATGAACATGAATAATTTTAGAGGGGGTATTTATTAAGCCGGTATCACACGAGTGGTTTTTCCCTTAACACTTATCCTCAATATTGGTCTGGCAGCTTATGAGGTCAACATTTAATATATTTCTGCTACCTAAATTAATCTATCATCAATCTAGTTTCCGATACCAGTGCAAAATAGTCCAGAAATGTTGCCAGAAAAATGTTGATCATCGAATGTTGACGAATCGTGGGTTCGACCTGGAAGTTATGGAGGAAGTGGAGGAGATGAGCAAGGTGTTTAAGGATGAGATCTGTGCAGCATGTGAGGAGGTGTGTGGAGTGAGGAGAAGAGGGAGGGGAGTGAAAGGTACAGCATGGTGGACAGAAGAGGTAAGAATAGCTGTGGAAGAAAAGAAGAAAGCATATAGAGAGTGGTTGGGTAGTAGAGGGAATGAAGATTCCGAGAGACAGAAACGAGCGAGGTACGTGGAGAGTAAGAGGGTGGTGAAGAGAGTAGTGAAGGAAAGTAAGAGAAGAGTAGATGAGGAATTTGGAAGGAATCTGAGTGTAAAATGGAGGGAGAGTAAGAAACTGTTCTGGAAAGAAGTCAAGAAAGTTAGGGAAGGTAGCAAGGGAAACAGTAAGGGTGTGAAAGATAAGAATGGGAGAATGCTAGCCGAGAAGCAAGAGAGAGTCGAAAGATGGAGGGAGTACTTCAGTGAGTTGCTAAATGAAAGGAATGAAGAGCCAGCAAACATAGCTGGATATGGCATGGGAGGGAGAAGAAGAGAAGTAGTGGAGGAGGAGGTGGGGATCAGGAGGTCAGAAGTGTGGGAAGCCATGAAAAGAGTGAAGTTGGGGAAAGCACCAGGAACAGATGGAGTGTGTGGGGAAATGTTGAGGTATGGTGGTGAGATAGTGATAGAATGGGTATGGAAAATGTGCAAACTAGCATGGGAGAAGGGGAGTGCACCCGATGACTGGAAGACTGGCATAATAGTCCCCCTATATAAGGGCAAAGGGGAAAGAGGAGTGTGTGGTAACCACCGAGGAATATGTCTTCTGAGCGTAGTAGGGAAGGTATACAGTAGGGTAGTGATTGAGAGAGTGAGAGTGAGAACGGAGAAATGGATAGGCGACGAGCAGGGAGGCTTTAGGAAGGAAAGAGGATGTGTAGATCAGATTTTTACCCTGAATTGTGTTGTGGAGAAGTATCTGGAGAAGAAACAAAAGGTGTATGTTGCCTTTATGGACTTGGAGAAGGCCTATGACAGAGTGGATAGAGAAGGTTTGTGGAAAGTACTTAGAATATACGGAGTAGAGGGCAAGTTGCTGAAAGCAGTGAAGAGCATGTATGAGGGTGCAAAGGCGGCAGTACGTGTGGAGAGTGAGCAGAGCGAGTTCTTTGACCTGAATGTTGGTTTGAAACAGGGGTGTGTGATGTCCCCGTGGTTGTTTACTGTATATATGGATGGAGTTATGAAAGAAATACTATCAAGAGCAGTGGATGTTGGTGTATCGCTGAAAAGGGAGGGAATTGAGTGAAAGCTACCTATACTGCTGTTTGCAGATGATACAGTTCTGATGAGTGATAATGAATGGGAGTTGCAGGGTCTGGTAAATGAGTTTGGAACAGTGTGCGAAAAACGGAATTTGAAGGTAAATACGGGGAAGAGCAAGGTTATGGTCTTCGAAAGGGGTGAAGTCACAGAGTGTGAGGTGAAGCTGAACAGTCAGGCTATGGAGATCGTCAAATCTTTTAAGTATCTTGGCAGTGTGTTGAGTAAAGATGGGACTATGGATGAAGAGGTGCGGGAGAGGGTACAACAGGGGAAGAGGGTTGTAGGAACGCTAAAAGCAGTAACAAGAAATAGGGTGGTCAGTATGGAAGTGAAGAAGTCCTTGCATGACAGTGTGGTAATCCCGACACTGACTTACGGAAGCGAAGCATGGACGTTGGTTGAGAGACTCAGACCAAGAGTGAGAGCAGTGGAAATGAATTACTTAAGGAGTGCGTGCGGAATTACATGGAGGGATAGACAGACTAATGAGGAAGTAAGAAGGAGGTGTGGTGTGGAGGTAGATGTGCTGGAAAGTGTGAAAAGAAACAACTTGAGATGGTTCGGCCATATGGAACGTATGGAAAGCGAGAGAATGACTAAGAGGGTGTACGAGAGCGAGGTGGAGGGACAGAGGGGGAGAGGTAGACCGAATATGAGGTGGAAGGATGGAGTGAGGAGCTACATGAATGAAGGCGGTGCTGGTTGGGGGGAGGGGCGTCGACTGACTGGGGACAGAGGTGCATGGGGGCGGTTCGTTCGTGGCCACCCCTTCGGGGATCACGGCGTCAGGCAATAGATAGATAGATAGATAGATAGATCGAATGTTGACTATAAAAGCTCTCTTGTGATACCGGCTTTAGGGTCTACGGAAGTCGTCCGACCAAAGTTGTGTAACCCCTTCTGTACCGAGATGTCTTTATAAGTTTTATTCTAGCTATATTTAGACGATTTTGTGCAGTTTAAGAAGGATCTGTGGTAGTAAAAAGGGTTAAATGAGATAGTTCGAAACTTATTAATTGCCGGTGGCCCTTTTTAAACTTAATAAAATCGTCTAATAGCTGACAGTACAGAATGCCAAGGATGTCGTCGGTACAGAAAGGGTTAATAATATTGAGATATCACATAGTCTATACTTTGGTCAGGGTTTGTTTCCTCTATGTATTATAAACAACCAGGTCCAACATGAGTTTATTGCAGACAGAATAGGATAGGGTAATAATACTCTCCACACGTGAACGCCACTTATACCTTGCAGCTTCATTAAGGGGGTTGACCTGCTTTTTTTCTCTTTCTCTCCTTTTATATCTTTTTTCTGGCTTGTATCCATTCTGCCCCATTCAGCCTACTGTTTTAAGACGTTTATCCCCATCCAGGTGTCGATTTCTTCATGGCGAGCGATAGCGAGCCAGCATTGTATGGAGAAATCCGGCTTCGCCGGAGACCTTTTTCTATCAAAAAATGTACAAATTTAGCTTGCTGTCAAGATATAATATATATATATATATATATATATATATATATATATATATATATATATATTGGCTCGCTACCGCTCGCCAGGAAAATATTGACACCTGGATGGGAGTAAACGTCTTAAAACAGTAGGCTGAATGGGGCCGAATGGATACAAGCCAAAGAAAGAGAGAAGAGGAGAGAAGAAAAGCAGGTGACCTCCCTTAAGAATAACCTCTCAACTAAAACACACTTCCTTAATATCAGTTATTGTTTGTATAATGTATATACTTTACTCTCTGCATTTTATGTCTACATATATGTTTGCAGTTACCGCACACATATTATTTGAAGTTTCAAAAGGAACTTAAATAAACGGAGGAATAATATACACATTCAATAAACCTCTTCAATACGATGACCACTTATTTAGAATTCAAGTTACTTCTATAATATTGTATTCTATTTAGAAAAGGCACTTATTAGTTAGAGATTAAAGGAATTCAATTGTGGTTTCAATTTATATGTTAACAATATAATAATGTCCAAATATGGACTAAAAGTAAATAATTATCTACCGGTTGCAAGTGAAACGAGGTAGTAGCGGCACTCTAGGACACACTGTATATAACATTTATGGAGCGACTGTAGGGTAGGTGAAGTATTTAGTAATGCAGCTAATTGACCACTTGCGAGTTTCAGGCTATAAGGAAGTTGGAGTAGTAAACGTCGATATTAAACGGAAATGCAATAGTAATGTAGGTTTCTGATGGACAGAGAGTATGCTGAATTGGGTTGTATGCACTAAAACATGTATTACGACCACATTCTAACTGGTAATTCTGCTAAATACCGATACTTATAACTCCAAACTTCCTAATAGCCTGAAACTCGCAAGTGGTCAATTGAAGCTCCCAAGTATGTGTGGCAACCCTTTACTAAGCCATTTGCTCGTTTGCCTTCCTCCACCACCAACTCCACCACCACCACAATCATGGTTGTGTGGAAGGACAAGCAGGACTTGGTGAAGTCGATTGAATTTTCCATGCAAAACACTGAAATTGAGTTTAGAGGTGAAGGGTGGAAAAAACATAATAATGCTCTAAGCAAGGAAGAGAGAGAGAGTATTTAGAATTAGGATAAGTGACAACTAATAATGATATTGGTTTGCAAAACACACATTAATTAAACGCAAATAGTTCGGGCTTTCAACCGACACCCCACTCACTCACATTTTCTGCCATGCCTGATAATCTGAGTTTGGATAAGTTATGTATTAGTATTAACTGTAAGCTTTTTCATTTCATATCCCTTTATTACGTACCACCATTTTGGAACTTTTATCAACCCGCCAGTAATGAAAACAAAGAAGAAATAGAGTTTCCCGATATTTCTCGTCTCAACAAATCACTTCCCTTCTTTCACACTCCATATGGTTTGAGTGTTTCATTGATACAAACTATGTTGCTTACTACAAAGGAAATGTCACGCACCATAACATTTTGTCACAGGACTAAGTTGGCGAACTGTATATCAAACAACATCTATCTATCTATCTATCTATATGCTCAGGCCCAATCCCCATTTTGGGGGTAGCCGACTCAAGACAGAGCAAGAACAGGGAAAACACAAAAACAACATAAAACAAAAAATAAACGCATAAAAAACACAAACTCACACATCCAGGTCACCCAGGAGAAGACCCAGAGACCAGGGTTACCCAGGTCGCTCCAGCACTCCCCCGGCCCCTGACCACCCGGAGAGGTTCCGATCTCGGCAGGCAGACATGCAGCGGAGCCAAAGCCACAAGCCCTCCCACCACACTTCCAGGCGCACCCTTCATATTAATCGTCTCCCCGGGCCAGGCGCCTGATGGACTATTATCTAGTCCAACTTGCGCCCGACCCCTTATTCCAAATGACCACGTGTTCACTCAAGTATTCACAAGCATTCTCCATTCACTCCTGTCCACCACCACTTCCCCTGCCTGATCTATAGTCATTCCTCTATCATCCAAAGCCTTTCTTACACAGTCTCTCCATCTCAATGGGGGTCTTCCTGCCCTTCTATCTCCCCTTGTACCTGACTCGCATATTCTCTTTGTAAGCCTTTCATCTCCCATTCGTTCAACATGACCATACCAGCTCAGCACCCTTCTGTCCACTCTGGCTGACAAATGTTCCTGCTGCCCCACTCTCCTACGTATCTCTTCATTCCTCAATCTGTCTCTACGAGTAACTCCACACATACTCCTCAAGCAGCTCATCTCCATCACATCCAGCCCTCTTTTCTCCTTTTTCTTCAGAGCCCATGTCTCAGCCCCATACATCACTGTTGGCACAACAATTCCTTGATACAGTGCACTTTTTACTTTCACTCCGAGATTTCTCGTCTTCCACATACTTCCCATTGCTCCGAAAACCTTCCTTCCTTCACACACTCTCTGTTTTACCTCCACTTCCATACCTCCACTCCTGCTTATTGTTCCTCCTAGATATTTAAAACACTCTACTTGTTCCAATATTTCCCCATCCAGTCTCGCATCTAGATTCACCCTATGCTCTCCCCTATTACACACCATTACTTTACTTTTATTGATATAAAACATATAAAATTCAAATAGAACATTTTAAAACCCTAGCGTGAACAAGATAAGGGATGCACCATGCCTCCCTGGGTGTCATAAAGTGACATGGCCCAGTCGTACTGATCTCCTGATGCTGGTGGCATTGCCCCAGAGGATGGCCATCCCTAGTCTTTGCTTAAGCAAAAGGATCTTTCAGAGAGAATGAGGAAGAAGAAAGTAGTGACTACAACGATTAAACGTTAGTCGATGAGAAAGGAGGTTACATTAAAGATCAAACAAAAATGAGTAGCCTAACGCTCTCAACACTTTCTTTGCATTAGTTTTTACAACAGAAGACCTTAGTAATATCCCTACAACATTGCCGGTTCAGATAGATAACTATAGCGTTATAAGCAGTAAATCCACGACTGACTGTATATGTAAATTAATATTTTATTTGTTTATTTTTGTTTGTGTCCTCTATTATATTGCTAACAACTGTCCCCTACTAACATCTCTTAATCCTGTCACGGACATTTGTCCCAGGGCAGTCTTCCCTTTACATTTTTCCATTACCCACTCTAAACCACTGTTTGGACACTTGGCCATCAGTGTTTAGGAGGGCAAGCAGTTTTGAGGGCTCACTGGACCTGTTGTTGCTTTACTTCCTTTGTACTCATTTGTAAATTTGCTCCATGTGTACTACTGAGCCGCTGGATGAATTACAAAGCTTGAGGGTTAATCGATTGAACACACATCCTTCCTTCCCTCCATGTGTAGGGATTTGTGTATCGAATGTATGCGAATATGTATTGGCTATATCAAATTATAATACTCATTAGAATTATTACAAACAAAATAATACATATTAAAATAATCAATAATAACCTAATAATGTATCTGTTAATAAATGTATTAGTATACAATGACAATCTCATGTTCACTCCCTAACTCACTCGTATATCGATAACTTAAATTATTATGTTCTCTCCACTAACCAACTTTACTCCTAAACTCGATTAATGAAATTAACAAACACATGTGGCAGTCCGGGGATTCGAACCCAGGACGTTCACGCCGAAAATCAACACACTTATGCATTGCACCACGAAGACAGTTAAATTAAGAAATTTATAATAACGCCAAAAAATATGAATATGAATATATATATTTTTTTTTCTTTCTATATTCCAACTTACTTCCTCTCGGGCATAGGCTGAGAGCCTTAACATTCACCGCTTTACAATGAACAGTGAAGCCCGTGAGGTCTTGTTCGAGTCTAGGGAGTGAGATATGTGAAGCACGTAGAGTACAACGAGCACCTGCCATCTTGCCTTCACATGAGGCACGGTGCTCACTCATGGCCCGAAACGACCCCATCTCTGAAGCCACCTCGTTCCCGTGCTTCACTGTCTTACCCCCTACACTCGGACTCTCAGATTTACACACACACAACGCCACCTGTTGAGCAGATAACTCACCAGGCATTGCACCCCTATAGCATATTTTGAATATGGGAATATTCATACAGTGCTATTTAATCAGGGAACAATGAGGGTATTTTATTGACGTTTCGGTGGGCTTGTGGTAATGCACTGATAC
>JBAKBP010025872.1:0-32639 GCA_037953745.1 Lithodes maja
CTTAACCATTAGGTGTCGTTCCCTTACAGTACCGGTGCCACTCTTTTACCTTTACCATTAGATGTCGTTCCCAAACAGTACCGGTTGCCACCCTTTTACCTTTACCATTAGGTGTCGTTCCCTTACAGTACCGGTGCCACCCTTTTACCTTTAGGTGTCGTTCCCTTGCAGTACCGGTGCCACCCTTTTACCTTTACCATTAGGTGTCGTTCCCTTACAGTACCGGTGCCACTCTTTTACCTTTAGGTGTCGTTCCCTTACAGTACCGGTGCCACCCTTTTACCTTTACCATTAGGTGTCGTTCCCTTACAGTACCGGTGCCACCCTTTTACCTTTACCATTAGGTGTCGTTCCCTTACAGTACCGGTGCCACCCTTTTACTTTTACCATTAGGTGTTGTTCCCTTACAGTACCGGTGCCACCCTTTTACCTTTACCATTAGGTGTCGTTCCCTTACAGTACCGGTGCCACCCTTTTACCTTTACCATTAGGTGTCGTTCCCTTCCAGTACCGGTGCCACCCTTTTACTTTTACCATTAGTGTCTTTCCCTTACAGTACCGGTGCCACCCTTTTACCTTTACCATTAGGTATGGTTCCCTTACAGTACCGGTGCCACCCTTTTACCATTAGGTGTCGTTCCCTTACAGTACCGGTGCCACCCTTTTACCTTTACCATTAGGTGTCGTTCCCTTACAGTACCGGTGCCACTCTTTTACCTTTACCATTAGGTGTCGTTCCCTTACAGTACCGGTGCCACCCTTTTACCTTTACCATTAGGTGTCGTTCCCTTACAGTACCGGTGCCACCCTTTTACCATTACCATTAGGTGTCGTTCCCTTACAGTACCGGTGTCACCCTTTTACCTTTACCATTAGGTGTCGTTCCCTTACAGTACCGGTGCCACCCTTTTACCTTTAACATTAGGTGTCGTTCCCTTACAGTACCGGTGCCACTCTTTTACCTTTACCATTCGGTGTCGTTCCCTTACAGTACCGGTGCCACCCTTTACCTTTACCATTCGGTGTCGTTCCCTTACAGTACCGGTGCCACCCTTTTACCTTTACCATTAGGTGTCGTTCCCTTACAGTACCGGTGCCATCCTTTTACCTTTACCATTAGGTCTCGTTCCCTTACAGTACCGGTGCTACTCTTTTACCTTAACCATTAGGTGTCGTTCCCTTACAGTACCGGTGCCACTCTTTTACCTTTACCATTAGATGTCGTTCCCTTACAGTACCGGTGCCACCCTTTTACCTTTACCATTAGGTGTCGTTCCCTTACAGTACCGGTGCCACCCTTTTACCTTTAGGTGTCGTTCCCTTACAGTACCGGTGCCACCCTTTTACGTTTACCATTAGATGTCGTTCCCTTACAGTACCGGTGCCACCCTTTTACCTTTAGGTGTCGTTCCCTTACAGTACCGGTGCCACCCTTTTACCTTTACCATTAGGTGTCGTTCCCTTACAGTACCGGTGCCACCCTTTTACCTTTACCATTAGGTGTCGTTCCCTTACAGTACCGGTGCCACCCTTTTACTTTTACCATTAGGTGTCGTTCCCTTTCAGTACCGGTGCCACCCTTTTACCTTTACCATTAGGTGTCGTTCCCTTACAGTACCGGTGCCACCCTTTTACCTTTACCATTAGGTGTCGTTCCCTTCCAGTACCGGTGCCACCCTTTTACTTTTACCATTAGGTGTCTTTCCCTTACAGTACCGGTGCCACCCTTTTACCTTTACCATTAGGTGTCGTTCCCTTACAGTACCGGTGCCACCCTTTTACCATTAGGTGTCGTTCCCTTACAGTACCGGTGCCACCCTTTTACCTTTACCATTAGGTGTCGTTCCCTTACTGTACCGGTGCCACTCTTTTACCTTTACCATTAGGTGTCGTTCCCTTACAGTACCGGTGCCACCCTTTTACCTTTACCATTAGGTGTCGTTCCCTTACAGTACCGGTGCCACCCTTTTACCATTACCATTAGGTGTCGTTCCCTTACAGTACCGGTGTCACCCTTTTACCTTTACCATTAGGTGTCGTCCCCTTACTGTACCGGTGCCACCCTTTTACCTTTAACATTAGGTGTCGTTCCCTTACTGTACCGGTGCCACTCTTTTACCTTTACCATTCGGTGTCGTTCCCTTACAGTACCGGTGCCACCCTTTTACCTTTACCATTCGGTGTCGTTCCCTTACAGTACCGGTGCCACCCTTTTACCTTTACCATTAGGTGTCGTTCCCTTACAGTACCGGTGCCACCCTTTTACCTTTACCATTAGGTCTCGTTCCCTTACAGTACCGGTGCCACCCTTTTACCTTTACCATTAGGTGTCGTTCCCTTACAGTACTGGTGCCACCCTTTACCTTTACCATTAGGTGTCGTTCCCATACAGTACCGGTGCCACCCTTTTACCTTTACCATTAGGTGTCGTTCCCTTACAGTACCGGTGCCACCCTTTTACCTTTACCATTAGGTGTCGTTCCCTTACAGTACTGGTGCCACCCTTTTACCTTTACCATTAGGTGTCGTTCCCTTACAGTACCGGTGTCACTCTTTTACCTTTACCATTAGGTGTCGTTCCCTTACAGTACCGTTGCCACACTTTTACCTTTACCATTAGGTGTCGTTCCCTTACAGTACCGGTGCCACTCTTTTACCTTAACCATTAGGTGTCGTTCCCTTACAGTACCGGTGCCACTCTTTTACCTTTACCATTAGATGTCGTTCCCTTACAGTACCGGTGCCACCCTTTTACCTTTACCATTAGGTGTCGTTCCCTCACAGTACCGGTGCCACCCTTTTACCTTTAGGTGTCGTTCCCTTACAGTACCGGTGCCACCCTTTTACCTTTACCATTAGGTGTCGTTCCCTTACAGTACTGGTGCCACCCTTTTACCTTTACCACTAGGTGTCGTTCCCTTACAGTACCGGTGCCACCCTTTTACCTTTACCATTAGGTGTCGTTCCCTTACAGTACCGGTGCCACTCTTTTACCTTTACCATTAGGTGTCGTTCCCTTACAGTACCGGTGCCACCCTTTTACCTTTACCATTAGGTGTCATTCCCTTACAGTACCGGTGCCACCCTTTTACCTTTACCATTAGATGTCGTTCCCTTACAGTACCGGTGCCACCCTTTTACCTTTACCATTAGGTGTCGTTCCCTTACAGTACCGGTGGCACCCTTTTACCTTTAGGTGTCATTCCCTTACAGTACCGGTGCCACCCTTTTACCTTTACCATTAGGTATCGTTCCCTTACAGTACTGGTGCCACCCTTTTACCTTTACCATTAGGTGTCGTTCCCTTACAGTACCGGTGCCTCCCTTTTACCTTTACCATTAACCCGGCAAGCGCGATAGGCCTCACGGAAGGCTTCCTATAGGGAATGCGATAGGCCTCACGGAAGCAGGACCATAAAAAAAGCTTTCCAAAAAAAAAAAGGGCCTATCAAAAAAAAAAAATTTGTCTCTTGGTGAGATAATTCCCCTCCAGTACTCATCCATGTAAATCTCACCCACCCCCCTCCCCTCCTTCCCCACCTTATTCCCCCCTCCCTCCCCTCCTCAATTATCACCTATTTTCCCTCTTATTATCATCATTTATCGGTTATTTTTCTCTCCCGCGATAATGTAGCACAAGTGGGTTGCAGAAAAGATCGATATGTACCACACACACACCAGCCCAGACCGCCCCGCTCCCCTCAGTTACCTCACAGACAGCGAGAGAGGAGGGTTGACTGCAGCTCTCTCTCGCCTGACATTACGACCGGGTGGCCAATATCTTCGGTTTTCACCACCCAAATGCTTTTCCCACTTATTTTAGCACTCTTGAAGGTTCATATATACATCATATATGTAAAATAAAAGCATCCCGAAAACAAATAATGGTCTATATTGTAAATATAACGAATTCTGTCAGAATCCAAGGCTAGAAATACACAAATAACTACCCTAGCTCCTAGGGCTATTTAGCGCTTAACAGGTTAAGTGTCGTTCCCTTACAGTACCGGTGCCACCCTTTTACCTTTACCATTAGGTGTCGTTCCCTTACAGTACCGGTGCCACTCTTTTACCTTTACCATTAGGTGTTGTTCCCTTACAGTACCGGTGCCACTCTTTTACCTTTACCATTAGGTGTCGTTCCCTTACAGTACCGGTGCCACCCTTTTACCTTTACCATTAGGTGTCGTTCCCTTACAGTACCGGTGCCACCCTTTTACCTTTACCATTAGGTGTCGTTCCCTTACAGTACCGGTGCCACCCTTTTACCTTTACCATTAGGTGTCGTTCCCTTACAGTTCCGGTGCCACCCTTTTACCTTTACCATTTGGTGTCCTTCCCTTACAGTACCGGTGCCACCCTTTTACCTTTACCTTTAGGTGTCGTTCCCTTACAGTACCGGTGCCACCCTTTTACCTTTACCATTAGGTGTCGTTCCCTTACAGTACCGGTGCCACCCTTTTACCTTTACCATTAGGTGTCGTTCCCTTACAGTACCGGTGCCACCCTTTTACCTTTACCATTAGGTGTCGTTCCCTTTCAGTACCGGTGCCACCCTTTTAATTTTACCATTAGGTGTCGTTCCCTTATAGTACCGGTGCCACCCTTTTACCTTTACCATTAGGTGTCGTTCCCTTACAGTACTGGTGCCACCCTTTTACCTTTACCATTAGGTGTCGTTCCCTTACAGTACCGGTGCCACCCTTTTACCTTTACCATTAGGTGTCGTTCCCTTACAGTACCGGTGCCACCCTTTTACCTTTACCATTAGGTGTCGTTCCCTTACAGTACCGGTGCAACCTTTTTACCTTTACCATTAGGTGTCGTTCCCTTACAGTACCGGTGTCACTCTTTTACCTTTACCATTAGGTGTCGTTCCCTTACAGTACCGTTGCCACACTTTTACCTTTACCATTAGGTGTCGTTCCCTTACAGTACCGGTGCCACTCTTTTACCTTAACCATTAGGTGTCGTTCCCTTACAGTACCGGTGCCACTCTTTTACCTTTACCATTAGATGTCGTTCCCTTACAGTACCGGTGCCACCCTTTTACCTTTACCATTAGGTGTCGTTCCCTCACAGTACCGGTGCCACCCTTTTACCTTTAGGTGTCGTTCCCTTACAGTACCGTTGCCACCCTTTTACCTTTACCATTAGGTGTCGTTCCCTTACAGTACCGGTGCCACCCTTTTACCTTTAGGTGTCGTTCCCTTACAGTACGGTGCCACCCTTTTACCTTTACCATTAGGTGTCGTTCCCTTACAGTACTGGTGCCACCCTTTTACCTTTACCATTAGGTGTCGTTCCCTTACAGTACCGGTGCCACCCTTTTACCTTTACCATTAGGTGTCGTTCCCTTACAGTACCGGTGCCACCCTTTTACTTTTACCATTAGGTGTCGTTCCCTTACAGTACCGGTGCCACCCTTTTACCTTTACCATTAGGTGTCGTTCCCTTACAGTACCGGTGCCACCCTTTTACCTTTACCATTAGGTGTCGTTCCCTTCCAGTACCGGTGCCACCCTTTTTCTTTTACCATTAGATGTCTTTCCCTTACAGTACCGGTGCCACCCTTTTACCTTTACCATTAGGTGTCGTTCCCTTACAGTACCGGTGCCACCCTTTTACCATTAGGTGTCGTTCCCTTACTGTACCGGTGCCACCCTTTTACATTTACCATTAGGTGTCGTTCCCTTACAGTACCGGTGCCACTCTTTTACCTTTACCATTAGGTGTCGTTCCCTTACAGTACCGGTGCCACCCTTTTACCTTTACCATTAGGTGTCGTTCCCTTACAGTACCGGTGCCACCCTTTTACCATTACCATTAGGTGTCGTTCCCTTACAGTACCGGTGTCACCCTTTTACCTTTACCATTAGGTGTCGTTCCCTTACAGTACCGGTGCCACCCTTTTACCTTTAACATTAGGTGTCGTTCCCTTACAGTACCGGTGCCACTCTTTTACCTTTACCATTCGGTGTCGTTCCCTTACAGTACCGGTGCCACCCTTTTACCTTTACCATTCGGTGTCGTTCCCTTACAGTACCGGTGCCACCCTTTTACCTTTACCATTAGGTGTCGTTCCCTTACAGTACCGGTGCCACACCCTTTTACCTTTACCATTAGGTCTCGTTCCCTTACAGTACCGGTGCCACCCTTTTACCTTTACCATTAGGTGTCATTCCCTTACAGTACCGGTGCCACCCTTTTACCTTTACCATTAGATGTCGTTCCCTTACAGTACCGGTGCCACCCTTTTACCTTTACCATTAGGTGTCGTTCCCTTACAGTACCGGTGCCACCCTTTTACCTTTAGGTGTCGTTCCCTTACAGTACCGGTGCCACCCTTTTACCTTTACCATTAGGTGTCGTTCCCTTACAGTACCGGTGCCACCCTTTTACCTTTACCATTAGGTGTTGTTCCCTTACAGTACCGGTGCCACCCTTTTACCTTTACCATTAGGTGTCGTTCCCTTACAGTACCGGTGCCACCCTTTTACCTTTACCATTAGGTGTCGTTCCCTTACAGTACCGGTGCCACCCTTTTACCTTTACCATTAGGTGTCGTTCCCTTACAGTACCGGTGCCACCCTTTTACCTTTACCATTAGGTGTCGTTCCCTTACAGTACCGGTGCCACCCTTTTACCTTTACCATTAGGTGTCGTTCCCTTACAGTACCGGTGCCACCCTTTTACCTTTACCATTAGGTGTCGTTCCCTTACAGTACCGGTGCCACCCTTTTACCTTTACCATTAGGTGTCGTTCCCTTACAGTACCGGTGCCACCCTTTTACCTTTACCAACCATTAGGTGTCGTTCCCTTACAGTACCGGTGCCACCCTTTTACCTTTACCATTAGGTGTCGTTCCCTTACAGTACCGGTGCCACCCTTTTACCTTTACCATTAGGTGTCGTTCCCTTACAGTACCGATGTCACCCTTTTACCTTTACCATTAGGTGTCGTTCCCTTACAGTACCGGTGCCACCCTTTTACCTTTAACATTAGGTGTCGTTCCCTTACAGTACCGGTGCCACTCTTTTACCTTTACCATTCGGTGTCGTTCCCTTACAGTACCGGTGCCACCCTTTTACCTTTACCATTCGGTGTCGTTCCCTTACAGTACCGGTGCCACCCTTTTACCTTTACCATTAGGTCTCGTTCCCTTACAGTACTGGTGCCACCCTTTTACCTTTACAATTAGGTCTCGTTCCCTTACAGTACCGGTGCCACCCTTTTACCTTTACCATTAGGTGTCGTTCCCTTACAGTACCGGTGCCACCCTTTTACCTTTACCATTAGGTGTCGTTCCCATACAGTACCGGTGCCACCCTTTTACCTTTACCATTAGGTGTCGTTCCCTTACAGTACCGGTGCCACCCTTTTACCTTTACCATATAGGTGTCGTTCCCTTACAGTACCGGTGCCACCCTTTTACCTTTACCATTAGGTGTCATTCCCTTACAGTACCGGTGCCACCCTTTTATCTTTACCATTAGGTGTCGTTCCCTTACAGTACCAGTGCCACCCTTTTACCATTACCATTAGGTGTCGTTCCCTTACAGTACCGGTGCCACCCTTTTACCTTTACCATTAGGTGTCGTTCCCTTACAGTACCGGTGCCACCCTTTTACCTTTACCATTAGGTATCGTTCCCTTACAGTACCGGTGCCACCCTTTTACCTTTACCATTAGGTGTCGCTCCCTTACAGTACCGGTGCCACCCTTTTACCTTTACCATTAGGTGTCATTCCCTTACAGTACCGGTGCCACCCTTTTACCTTTACCATTAGGTGTCGTTCCCTTACAGTACCGGTGCCACCCTTTTACCATTAAATGTCGTTCCCTTACAGTACCAGAGCCACCCTATTACCTTTACCATTAGGTGTCGTTCCCTTACAGTACCGGTGCCACCCTTTTACCTTTACCATTAGGTGTCGTTCCCTTACAGTACCGGTGCCACCCTTTTACCTTTAGGTGTCGTTCCCTTACAGTACCGGTGCCACCCTTTTACCTTTACCATTAGGTGTCGTTCCCTTACAGTACCGGTGCCACCCTTTTACATTTACCATTAGGTGTCGTTCCCTTACAGTACCGGTGCCACTCTTTTACCTTTACCATTAGGTGTCGTTCCCTTACAGTACCGGTGCAACCTTTTTACCTTTACCATTAGGTGTCGTTCCCTTACAGTACCGGTGTCACTCTTTTACCTTTACCATTAGGTGTCGTTCCCTTACAGTACCGGTGCCACACTTTTACCTTTACCATTAGGTGTCGTTCCCTTATAGTACCGGTGCCACTCTTTTACCTTAACCATTAGGTGTCGTTCCCTTACAGTACCGGTGCCACTCTTTTACCTTTACCATTAGATGTCGTTCCCTTACAGCACCGGTGCCACCCTTTTACCTTTACCATTAGGTGTCGTTCCCTTACAGTACCGGTGCCACCCTTTTACCTTTACCATTAGGTGTCGTTCCCTTACAGTACCGGTGCCACTCTTTTACCTTTACCATTAGGTGTCGTTCCCTTACAGTATGGTGCCACCCTTTTACCTTTACCATTAGGTGTCGTTCCCTTACAGTACCGGTGCCACCCTTTTACCTTTACCATTAGGTGTCGTTCCCTTACAGCACCGGTGCCACCCTTTTACCTTTACCATTATGTGTCGTTCCCTTACAGTACCGGTGCCACCCTTTTACCTTTACCATTAGGTGTCGTTCCCTTACAGTACCGGTGCCACCCTTTTACCTTTACCATTAGGTGTCGTTCCCTTACAGTACTGGTGCCACCCTTTTACCTTTACCATTAGGTGTCGTTCCCTTACAGTACCGGTGCCACCCTTTTACCTTTACCATTAGGTGTCGTTCCCTTACAGTACTGGTGCCACCCTTTTACCTTTACCATTAGGTGTCATTCCCTTACAGTACCGGTGTCACTCTTTTACCTTTACCATTAGGTGTCGTTCCCTTACAGTACCGTTGCCACACTTTTACCTTTACCATTAGGTGTCGTTCCCTTACAGTACCGGTGCCACCCTTTTACCTTTACCATTAGGTCTCGTTCCCTTACAGTACCGGTGCCACCCTTTTACCTTTACCATTAGGTGTCGTTCCCTTACAGTACCGGTGCCACCCTTTTACCTTTACCATTAGGTGTCGTTCCCATACAGTACCGATGCCACCCTTTTACCTTTACCATTAGGTGTCGTTCCCTTACAGTACCGGTGCCACCCTTTAACCTTTACCATTAGGTGTCGTTCCCTTACAGTACCGGTGCCACCCTTTTACCTTTACCATTAGGTGTCGTTCCCTTACAGTACCGGTGCCACCCTTTTACCTTTACCATTAGGTGTCGTTCCCTTACAGTACCAGTGCCACCCTTTTACCTTTACCATTAGGTGTCGTTCCCTTACAGTACCTGTGCCACCCTTTTACCTTTACCATTAGGTGTCGTTCCCTTACAGTACCGGTGCCACCCTTTTACCTTTACCATTAGGTGTCGTTCCCTTACAGTACCGGTGCCACCCTTTTACCTTTACCATTAGGTGTCATTCCCTTACAGTACCGGTGCCACCTTTTTACCTTTACCATTAGGTGTCGTTCCCTTACAGTACCGGTGCCACCCTTTTACCTTTACCATTAGGTGTCGTTCCCTTACAGTACCGGTGCCACCCTTTTACCTTTACCATTAGGTGTCGTTCCCTTACAGTACCGGTGCCACCCTTTTACCTTTACCATTAGGTGTCGTTCCCTTACAGTACCGGTGCCACCCTTTTACCTTTACCATTAGGTGTCGTTCCCTTACAGTACCGGTGCCACCCTTTTACCTTTAGGTGTCGTTCCCTTACAGTACCGGTGCCACCCTTTTACCTTTACCATTAGGTGTCGTTCCCTTACAGTACTGGTGCCACCCTTTTACCTTTACCATTAGGTGTCGTTCCCTTACAGTACCGGTGTCACCCTTTTACCTTTACCATTAGGTGTCGTTCCCTTACAGTACCGGTGCCACCCTTTTACCTTTAACATTCGGTGTTGTTCCCTTACAGTACCGGTGCCACCCTTTTACCTTTAACATTCGGTGCCGTTCCCTTACAGTACCGGTGCCACCCTTTTACCTTTACCATTCGGTGTCGTTCCCTTGCAGTACCGGTGCCACCCTTTTACCTTTACCATTAGGTGTCGTTCCCTTACAGTACCGGTGCCACCCTTTTACCTTTACCATTAGGTGTCGTTCCCTTACAGTACCGGTGCCACCCTTTTACCTTTACCATTAGGTGTCGTTCCCTTACAGTACCGGTGCCACCCTTTTACCTTTACCATTAGGTGTCGTTCCCTTACAGTACCGGTGCCACCCTTTTACCTTTACCATTAGGTGTCGTTCCCTTACAGTACCGGTGCCACCCTTTTACCTTTACCATTAGGTGGCGTTCCCTTACAGTACCGGTGCCACCCTTTTACCTATACCATTAGGTGTCGTTCCCTTACAGTACCGGTGCCACCCTTTTACCTTTACCATTAGGTGTCGTTCCCTTACAGTACCGGTGCCACCCTTTTACCTTTACCATTAGGTGTCGTTCCCTTACAGTACCGGTGCCACCCTTTTACCTTTACCATTAGGTGTCGTTCCCTTACAGTACCGGTGCCACCCATTTACCTTTACCATTAGGTGTCGTTCCCTTACAGTACCGGTGCCACCCTTTTACCTTTACCATTAGGTGTCGTTCCCTTACAGTACCGGTGCCACCCTTTTACCTTTACCATTAGGTGTCGTTCCCTTACAGTACCTGTGCCACCCTTTTACCTTTACCATTAGGTGTCGTTCCCTTACAGTACCGGTGCCACCCTTTTACCTTTACCATTAGGTGTCGTTCCCTTACAGTACCGGTGCCACCCTTTTCCCTTTACCATTAGGTGTCGTTCCCTTACAGTACCGGTGCCACCCTTTTACCTTTACCATTAGGTGTCGTTCCCTTACAGTACCGGTGCCACCCTTTTACCTTTACCATTAGGTGTCGTTCCCTTACAGTACCGGTGCCACCCTTTTACCTTTACCATTAGGTGTCGTTCCCTTAGAGTACCGGTGCCACCCTTTTACCTTTACCATTAGGTGTCATTCCCTTACAGTACCGGTGCCACCCTTTTACCTATACCATTAGGTGTCGTTCCCTTACAGTACCGGTGCCAGCCTTTTACCTTTACCATTAGGTGTCGTTCCATTACAGTACCGGTGCCAGCCTTTTACCTTTACCATTAGGTGTCGTTCCCTTACAGTACCGGTGCCACCCTTTTACCTTTACCATTAGGTGTCGTTCCCTTACAGTACCGGTGCCACCCTTTTACCTTTACCATTAGGTGTCGTTCCCTTACAGTACCGGTGCCACCCTTTTTCCTTTACCATTAGGTGTCGTTCCCTTACAGTACCGGTGCCACCCTTTTACCTTTACCATTAGGTGTCGTTCCCTTACAGTACCGGTGCCACCCTTTTACCTTTACCATTAGGTGGCGTTCCCTTACAGTACCGGTGCCATCCTTTTACCTTTACCATTAGGTGGCGTTCCCTTACAGTACCGGTGCCACCATTTTACCTTTACCATTAGGTGTCGTTCCCTTACAGTACCGGTGCCACTATTTTACCTTTACCATTAGGTGTCGTTCCCTTACAGTACCGGTGCCACCCTTTTACCTTTACCATTAGGTGTCGTTCCCTTACAGTACCGGTGCCACCCTTTTACCTTTACCATTAGGTGTCGTTCCCTTACAGTACCGGTGCCACCCTTTTACCTTTACCATTAGGTGTCGTTCCCTTTCAGTACCGGTGCCACCCTTTTACCTTTACCATTAGGTGTCGTTCCCTTACAGTACCGGTGCCACCCTTTTACCTTTACCATTAGGTGTCGTTCCCTTACAGTACCGGTGCCACCCTTTTACCTTTACCATTAGGTGTCCTTCCCTAACAGTACCGGTGCCACCCTTTTACCTTTACCATTAGGTGTCGTTCCCTTACAGTACCGGTGCCACCCTTTTACCTTTACCATTAGGTGTCGTTCCCTTACAGTACCGGTGCCACCCTTTTACCTTTACCATTAGGTGTCGTTCCCTTACAGAACCGGTGCCACCCTTTTACCTTTACCATTAGGTGTCGTTCCCTTACAGTACCGGTGCCACCCTTTTACCTTTACCATTAGGTGTCGTTCCCTTACAGTACCGGTGCCACACTTTTACTTTTATTCTGGCTACTATCATACGGTGTTATTCAGTTTAAAGAGGGCCTCCAGCAATTAACGGGCTTCGAACTATCTCACTTAATTGTTTTCACTATCACAGATCCTTCTTAAACTGCACAACATCGTCTAAAATTAGCTAGAATATAATTTAATAAACGTCGCCTGTAGAGGATGGGTTAAAGGGAGTCACCGTTTTGTCTTTCTCTCCTTTTCTATCTTGCCTTGGCTTGTATTCATTAGGCCTCATTCAGCCAACTGTGTTAAGAAATGTATTCCCATCCAGGTGTCGATTTCGTCCTGGCGAGCGATAGCGAGCCAGCATTGTATGGAGAAATCCGGATTCGCCGGAGAAATTTTTCTATCGAAAAAATTACAAATTTTGCTTGCTGTCAAAACAAAAATATATATTATATGCTGGCTCGCTACCGCTCGCCAGGGAAATATTGACACCTGGATGGGGGAAAACGTCTTAAAACAGTAGGCTGAATGGGGCCGAATGGATACAAGACACAGAGAGAGGGAGATAAAGAGAAAACAAAGCGAGGTGGGCTCCATTAAAGGTTCACAGTGTAAGCAATATTGACACACTTCCAGGAATATATCTAAGCAATTCAGGTTTTACACCTTCTGTACCGGCGACATCCTTTTAACTATATTCTGGCTAATATTAAACGATTTTTCCAGTTAAAAAAAGGGCCTCCAGAAATTATTAGTTTTCGAAAGATCTCACTTAAACCTCTATATCACCACAGGCCCTTGCTAAACTGTAAACAATTGTCTAAACATAGCGATAATATAAATCAAAAGACGTCGCCGGTACAGACAGAGTTAAGGGGTTCCTCTATAACTCGTTTCCTAGATTCTTCTTACTAATTCACTCTCCCAGTATTTGCTTGAATAATTTGTGTAATTTGTGTCAATTTATTGTTTGTCTATAACCTATCTACGGTATGTTCATTGTCACTCCCTACTATAGTGCATTCATTATAGGTAGGCCAGAAATTGCAACCCCAAACCTATGCAACTCACAATGGGCTAGAGCAAATGGACTGTACATTTCGACACCTCTTCCCTGGTTGACCTTGCCTTGGCGTCCATTAGTGAGTGGATAATTTAGAGAGCAGGGTATGGATTTTGTGAATATGGAACCTGATACTCCGGGCATAACTTGTAAGCTTACTGTATATATAGCTCATTGATTGGGCAATAACGTTAAGTAACCCGGCCATGACTTACTTTACTGTTGAATGGAAAATATATAATTAAATATTATAAATTGACTGATTATGTATGTAAGTATGTATATATATATATTTTTTTTTTAAAAAGACCTCCGTCTACGTATTGTGAAAAACCTGTTATCCTCCGGCAAATTGTGGGGTTGAGTGAGTAAAGGGGGGGACAGTGAATGAAGGAGGATGCATGTTTTTCATAATACGTGTTGCTAGCCCCAAACGCGCGAGCAACTGTGGCTTTCAACCATCCGACACATCCCCTTTTATTAATGTGTATCACACATGTTACATACTGTTACGGCTGGATCGGCAATACATATTCGGGATTCTTGGTCGTAGGACAGAAATGGCTTATGTGACAACGACACGCTCGATTCCAGTCCCAAATACTATATGCTCCAGACAACAAAAGCACCAACGCCCTACAGAGTTATCGTCTATGGTAACGAGGTACCTTAACTCGGCGAAAGTGTACAACAGGGGTAGGCTATGAGGCTAAACTCCCTCAGACATTTATAGGTTACGTTATGACTAAAGAAATGCAATACTCAAGAAACTACGTTAATATTAAGCCTCTAATAATGTAGAATAGAAGCAGGCTAAAGGTATGACAGTGAAATGCTAAATGACAAATGTACACGCCTACTTGAAAGCGCGTGCACTAGAATAACTGTCCCCTACTAACATGCACTAGCATGTAGCATACAAGATGTTCATGATCCAGTAGATACCTAATAATACACATGGAAGGAACATAAATAGTAGTCACTTATTGTAATAATGAATCTATACTTGGAATAACTAAAAGGTTGCAGGCAACAGTACTGCGCCGGTAGCCTACTACCGCATAGGCTACTTCGCTTCTCTCACTCTGTCTCCCCTCTGAGTCTGTATGCGCCCTACGCAACAGAACTCCGGACACAGCAGCAAAACGACAGTGCAGTTAATTGATACATGAAAGTATTAATAGTGTTGTCTTGTGTGTGAGTAATGTGTATTGTAAAGTGTTATATACATAAACTTAAAGAGAGCTGCAATGCATAGTAAAATAAAGATATCACCCACTCATCATCCCCATGTGTTCTAGCTAGCAGGCCAAGTCACAGGAACAACGAGTCCCAGCACCGAAAGCGAGAACCCAGGAAAAGACTGCAGAGAACACAAGGACAGATAAATTACGTTACTCTACTATACCGGCACTACGAGCGAGCTGTAGTCTCTGGTACTGCACTCGCTCCTGGCTCGGTAGGAAAATCAAGGCTAAGTCCTCGCCCCTCTACAGACAACTCCTGGGCATGGTCGGGCTCTTACACATGGCACTAGTCTAGTCACAAATTGGATGATGAGCTGGGCATATAACTCGTGAACATGTAGAACGTTCACCAACTATCCTCATCAAGAAGATCGCTGTTCACATTAACCCCTTAAATCTAATACATGTAAATATATGCTTGTCCTAAGAGTAATACGAGAGGTGAGTGCTGAAACTCCTTTAGGACCTCAAGGGAAGGGTATGCATTTAAATAGAGAGAAGAATGAAATGAGAGTAATGTCGTCAGAGAGAAAGAGTGCAACCGTGAGAAATTGGGAGAGAGGGCAAGGGATGTTAGAATCTCAAAGGTTCTAGGCAACCTGATCATGGAACACACAGCGAGCCTCCATGCAATGTGCAGTACGACAACATGGGCAGCCCGGTAGCATATGCAGGCGGCAATGTACTACCAACCCTGTCGCGCCTAGCTATAAGCGCAGGGCTGCCAACCGGTCCATACGTCTGGCAACCATTGCTACCCTCTCGCTCTGAAGTCTAACTCACTCTCTCTCTCTGAATTCCTATCATCTCATCTATCAACTTCTCTATTGATACTACATATTAAATGGAAGGTCTCGACATGGCTTAAAACAAAACCCACCACTGGTTAGCAAATGACGAGACCTTTGCAGAGATACAAAGAACATAGTTATACGTTGTCACACTCAATATAAGCAGCCAACACGGCACCACGGTACACGGTACACGGCACCGCGGCGATACAGTGGAGTACCAAGGAGTACAATCAGGTTAAGTTGCCACGCACTGGGTGCGTCACAGCCCCCCCAAGATTTTAGATAATCGACCTTAGAAGCATTATCAAAATCTGACAGGCAACCAACCGACCTGCTACCCTTAGCTGCCACTAATTGCAAAAGGTGCACAACAACTGAAGAGTGAATTATACATAAAACACAATATCGCATGCATCATGCTACAACAATAAAGACTTACAAAACTAAAACAAATTTTCTCGTTTATTTTATTGTTTTATAATCTTTTTGGACGGCGTTATGATAGCCTAATTTTACTCCTGCTCAACCCACACACCGTGCACGACTATCCTGGATCATCAACCCTTGATAGACAATCTGCTATCACGTTCTCACTCCCGGCAATATGCTGAATGTTGAGATTATACTCTTGGAGCATTAGGGACCACCTGGTCAACCGCATATTCCGATTGTGAAACTGATTTAGGAATTTCAAGGGATGATGGTCCGTATAAATCGTCACTACCGGGCCGTAGGCTGGAACATAAACTTCGAAATGTTTGAGCGACAAAACGATAGCAAGAAGCTCCTTCTCTATAGTCGAGTAATTCCTTTGTGCCGAATTAAACTTGCGAGAAAAGAAGCTCACTGGGTGTTCCAAGCCCTCGGAATCAGTCTGCAGTAACACTGCCCCGGCACCCACACCGCTGGCATCAGTCGCCAGCTGAAAACTCCTGGAGAAGTCTGGGGCTCTCAAAATCGGATGTGTACACAGCAGGTGCTTGACTAGGTCGAAAGCCCTCTGACACTCCGCAGCCCAACAGAACTTCACTGACTTCGACAGTAGATCAGTTAACGGTGCTAAGACAGTAGAGTATCCCCGGATGAAGCGCCTATAATAGCCTATCATACCTAGGAACCGCATGACCTGGCGCTTAGTGGTGGGCCTGGGAAACATATTGATAGCCTGTATCTTGCTCAGGGGGGGGCACACCCGGCCTAACCCGACCACGAAGCCAAGATACTGCACAGTAGCCTTTACAAACTCGCACTTCCTCAGGTTCACCACCAGCCCAGCATCGTGCAACTTCCCAAACAGGGTCGCTAAGTGCCTTAGGTGATTTTCAAAATTGTCATCATACACTATCACGTCATCAAGGTAGACCGTCCGTGCAGTTAGGGATTTCGTCACAAATATCGTTCATCAGGTTCTGAAACGTGGCAGGTGCGTTCTTAAGCCCATAAGGCATTACGTTACATTGGTAGGTCTTGCCATCTACCACAAAACCACAAACTTGCTTAGCTCGGTCCGACAGGGGTACTTGCCAGTAGCCTTTTACAAGATCAATTTTAGTAAGGTACTTTGCATTCCCTATCTTGTCCACGCTGTCGTCAACTCGAGGCAAAGGGTAAGGGTTGGTAGTGGTCAAGCCATTTAGCCTACGAAAATCTATGCAGAACCGCACCTTGCCGTCAGGTTTTGGCTGCAACGTGACGGGTGATGTCCACTTCACATAACCTTCAGTGATCATCCCTCTCTCAACCATGTACTTTAACTCCTCCCGTAAAGCTGGCAACTTTACCGGGGGCACACGGTAGGGCACTGACTTGAAGGGCACATTATCACCGACGTCCACGTCGTGCGTTACCTGAGTAGTGAGACCTGGGTGTTCGGCGAAAACAGAGGGGTATGACCTGAACAGGCCTAGGACAGCAGCACCCTGGTGCTCAGGCAGGTGACTTACAGCTTGCCTAGCCTCTTGTTCAGTATTCCCCGCCCACTGTTCCGCGGAAATGACACAGTCCCAGCTATCCTCCTCAGCAGCATGACTGTCCCCACCTCCTTCTCCACCCTGGCCGCTGCAGGCCAACACAGGGACAGTGAGAGGCTCTGAGGGGCGTCTCACATACTCTTTCATGAGGTTAACATGACATAACTGATGTTTTTTTCTACGGTCAGGTGTTGCAACGAGATAATCAAGGTCGGACAGTTTCTTAGCCACCACATACGGCCCAATAAACTTGGCAGAAAGGGGGTGTCCAGGCAAAGGTAAAAGCAACATTACCTCCTGACCCACCGAAAACTCCCGAAGCTTCACCTTGGCGTCATACTGGTGCTTCATGACCGCCTGTGCATTAACCAAGTTATTACCTGCCGCTGCCATGCAACCTATAAGTCTCTCCCGGCTCTCAAGGATATATTTAAGTACAGACCCCGGCTTCTCTTCGCCCTCCCAGATCTCTTTCACCATACTTAAAGGTCCTCTCACATTATGGCCAAAGACTAGTTGATTTGGACTGAACCCCAGGCTCTCTCCTGGGACTTCACGTGCAGCGAACAGAACATACGGCAGACCCAAATCCCAATCAGTGTCATGTTCTGCACAGTAACAGCGTAGCATACTCTTCAGGGTCGAGTGCCACCGCTCCAAGACTCCCTGACTCTCGGGATGGTAGGCTGACGACACTACAGAGCATAATTATACCGTGCAACTGAAGGGTTTGCTTGAACAATTTGGATGTAAAATTGCTCCCCTGGTCTGACTGCACCTCACGTGGAAATCCATAACGGGAACAGAACAATAATAAGTTTTTAACAACTGCCTTTGCCGAGCCGTTTCTCATGGGGTATGCGTCCGGGTATCTCGTAGCCACATCCATGATTGTCAACAGGAATTTATTGCCACTACTAGTAGGTGGGAAAGGGCCAACCAAATCTACTACAACTTTGCTGAACGGAGGCCCGGTGACAGGTATGGGAAACAAAGGTGCCTTCGGGATTGTCTGGTTAGGCTTCCCCGTTGTCTGGCAGGTCGCACACCCAGCCATCCATGCACAGACATCAGCCTTGACCCCAGGCCACCAGAAAAACCTGCCCAATGCCGCCAATGTTTTTGTTACCCCCAAATGACCCGCCACCGGCACATCATGCGCCAGGCACAATAAGGACTCTCTATACTTATTTGGAACAACCACCTGGTCTACTACCCTCGCACCGCCCTCCCACTTCGATTTTGGGTCTAGAAATCTGCGGTACAATATCCTGTTGAGCCTAAAGAAATCTCCCGGCTTCGCATCCCCATCTTCCTCCAACTCTATGGCACCATTGCTATAACGAGCTAGGCTAGCGTCTTGCAGCTGCTGCTCACTAATGTCCCTGGGCGTCAATGCATCAAGATGGTTTTGTAATAAGACATTACCCCGGCTAGTAGGCTCTACTGCCTTAGTGGCTCTCGCTACAGCTCTTGCCTCACGCGAAGTCTTACCCAACTCTGCCTTGTTACACACCATATCTGGGCCAGAGTCAACTCCCGTGTTTATTATAGGTCCAAGTACCGAATCACCGAGAAGTGCAGCAGAATCAATGTCCCTTTTCCTGCCCTTAGCAACCTTCTCCTGATCCTTCCTCCACTGTCCCCGAGGTTGAGTGCTAGGCTGTGCAGGAGCCGCAGAGCGAGATCGGGTTACCACACAGGCCATCTCATCCTGTTGGCACCTCCCAACCCATTCCCGATTCTCACCATCCACGTCGGCCGCCCTCTCGGCAACGACTAAGGGTGGAGTCCGGAAGTGGGCACCGCAAAGTCGTTGCCGAGAAGAAGGTCGACGCCCTCAACTGGCAAACACTCAACGATCCCTACATCCAGCTCCCTGCACACCTCTCCCACTCTCAACTCCAACCTCACAAGTGGGTATGACCTCGTAGCATTTATACCCTGCACCACAACAACTCTGGCCGCATTTATCGGTTTCCCTGTGAAGTTCCTCAACAAAGTTTGCGAAGCCCCCGTATCCCTCAGCAAGTCAACCCTCCGTAGTTCACTCCCCCAGCTCACAAACCCGTGTCCCCGATGGCTACAGAAAGTGTCCCGGACAGGTGTCGAGCCTTCCGTACGCTTCTTTACCGCGTGTGCCTCAGCTGCTGACAACCTACCCCGGGCAGTTGCTGCAGCCTTCAGAGACACACCGATACTGTGAACCAATGACACCGGCTTAGCGGGAGTGTTACTAGGGCACTCACGTGAATAATGGCCTAGCTTCTGACATTTGTAACATTTCACATCCCCAATGGGCTTCTTCCCTTGTGCGGGCGAAGAAGGGGCCTGACCTTTAGTAAACGGGAGAGGCTTGTGTTTGTAGGTGTTATTAGGTGCAATGCATTTAGTGTGGTTATGTGTGTCATAAGATGTGTTATTATCGAAAACTCTGGTGGGTGGGATATAGCGCCCCTTCTGCCCTGACTCAGCCCTCTGAGCGGCACCGCAACCACGAATCAATGATAATCTGAGGTCTGCCATCTTGGCAGCCTCCTCTACTGTCTTGGGACATTTTTCCTTAATGTTCAGCGTTAGATCGGTTCCAGTGCATTTGTAAAACTGTTCCAGATAGAAAAGTTGCTTAATTTCCTCAGCCGACTCTGCGTGCTCGGACCGAAACCAGTTATTACCTGCATCTGTTAAGTCCCGTGCGTGCTCCATAAAACTGACGTCGCTCTTCTTATTCACGCCACGGAACTTCAATCTATAAGTTTCGGGTTGCAGTTCGTAGGCCCGGAGCACAGCCTCCTTCACCAGTCCATACACTACACTCTCGTCCAGTGACAGTGCATCGTAGGCTTTCAACCCCTTACCCACTAGACGTGATGAAACTAATGCTGCCCATTTAACCTCCGGCCAGTCATACTCACGACACTTCTTTTCGAAACGAGCAAAAACTCAGTCACTGCTGTCTCATCAAATGCGGGTACTAACTTAATTAAATGCGAAAGTGAGTCTGTAACCCGGTGCCCACCACCGAGATGACGCCCCGTGGTCTCTACTCTAGACTTCTCGACATCCATTTCAGCCTGGTACCTGGTTGCATCCTGATTGGCTTGGATTCTAGCAACCTCTATGCGTTCTATACTAGCCTGTTGTATCTGTATCCGAGTCTCCTGCAGCTTAAACTTAGCTAGTTCTAGCTGAAATAACATCTCAGGAGACAGGCCTGGGGGGGGAGAGCACAAAATGGGGGATCCACACCGAGACGTGTTTACGGGTAAGCCAGCTTGCCCTTGAGAACCCTCCTGCTGCATCGTGCTAAGACTCGCTGGCTGAGGGCCCAGCTCAGGGGTAGAGTGGAATGGAGGCTTGGAGGGAACCCCCCAAGACCCCACTCCACCCACCGCCCCATCGCCATCACCCAACAAACATGCCACCAAATTCTTCTTGGGCCAACTGTCAGGACAGTCCCGCCCCAAAACCGTGCTAAACAGCGAAGACCGTAACAATCAATAGCCTGCAGGCGCTGTTCGGTCAAAGGTGTCTGCAAAAATGCCCGGGCATCCCTCTCTCCACTTATAACACTCCCCTCCCTAAACATCTGTTGTACTTGCTGGTTACTAGGCTGTACCGTGTTATCCTCCCCCGTAAATGATGAGTCATTAGACATAGTGCTGGTTATACAATTGCTGTTCATAAAAAAAAAGAAGTGCTTATTACTAATTGCAGTCTCGACTCACAAAATGTTAAAGATGCTTGAATGACTCTACTCTAGACACCCCCAACGAAACAATCTGCAAGTCCACCAATACAATAATGACACAATAAAAATTCCTCCAATATGCAAGAAAATTCTAGCCAGCTCTACTAGGTAGCATAGAATAGTTCTCCAAAAAACATGTGATAGGATACTACTGAATCTTGTGCAAGGTCGCCATTTTGTTACGGCTGGATCGGCAATACATATTCGGGATTCTTGATCGTAGGACAGAAATGGCTTATGTGACAACGACACGCTCGATTCCAGTCCCAAATACTATATGCTCCAGACAACAAAAGCACCAACGCCCTACAGAGTTATCGTCTATGGTAACGAGGTACCTTAACTCGGCGAAAGTGTACAACAGGGGTAGGCTATGAGGCTAAACTCCCCTCAGACATTTATAGGTTACATTATGACTAAAGCAATGCAATACTCAAGAAACTACGTTAATATTAAGCCTCTAATAATGTAGAATAGAAGCAGGCTAAAGGTATGACAGTGAAATGCTAAATGACAAATGTACACGCCTACTTGAAAGCGCGTGCACTAGAATAACTGTCCCCTACTAACATGCACTAGCATGTAGCATACAAGATGTTCATGATCCAGTAGATACCTAATAATACACATGGAAGGAACATAAATAGTAGTCACTAATTGTAATAATGAATCTATACTTGGAATAACTAAAAGGTTGCAGGCAACAGTACTGCGCCGTAGCCTACTACCGCATAGGCTACTTCGCTTCTCTCACTCTGTCTCCCCTCTGAGTCTGTATGCGCCCTACGCAACAGAACTCCGGACACAGCAGCAAAACGACAGTGCAGTTAATTGATACATGAAAGTATTAATAGTGTTGTCTTGTGTGTGAGTAATGTGTATTGTAAAGTGTTATATACATAAACTTAAAGAGAGCTGCAATGCATAGTAAAATAAAGATATCACCCACTCATCATCCCCATGTGTTCTAGCTAGCAGGCCAAGTCACAGGAACAACGAGTCCCAGCACCGAAAGCGAGAACCCAGGAAAAGACTGCAGAGAACACAAGGACAGATAAATTACGTTACTCTACTATACCGGCACTACGAGCGAGCTGTAGTCCTGGTACTGCACTCGCTCCTGGCTCGGTAGGCAAATCAAGGCTAAGTCCTCGCCCCTCTACAGACAACTCCTGGGCATGGTCGGGCTCTTACACATGGCACTAGTCTAGTCACAAATTGGATGATGAGCTGGGCATATAACTCGTGAACATGTAGAACGTTCACCAACTATCCTCATCA
This sequence comes from Lithodes maja, assembly GCA_037953745.1. Taxonomy (NCBI): domain Eukaryota; kingdom Metazoa; phylum Arthropoda; class Malacostraca; order Decapoda; family Lithodidae; genus Lithodes; species Lithodes maja. The sequence goes on from JBAKBP010025872.1 coordinate 22,286, forward strand.
AGAAGATCGCTGTTCACATTAACCCCTTAAATCTAATACATGTAAATATATGCTTGTCCTAAGAGTAATACGAGAGGTGAGTGCTGAAACTCCTTTAGGACCTCAAGGGAAGGTTATGCATTTAAATAGAGAGAAGAATGAAATGAGAGTAATGTCGTCAGAGAGAAAGAGTGCAACCGTGAGAAATTGGGAGAGAGGGCAAGGGATGTTAGAATCTCAAAGGTTCTAGGCAACCTGATCATGGAACACACAGCGAGCCTCCATGCAATGTGCAGTACGACAACATGGGCAGCCCGGCAGCATATGCAGGCGGCAATGTACTACCAACCCTGTCGCACCTAGCTATAAGCGCAGGGCTGCCAACCGGTCCATACGTCTGGCAACCATTGCTACCCTCTCGCTCTGAAGTCTAACTCACTCTCTCTCTCTGAATTCCTATCATCTCATCTATCAACTTCTCTATTGATACTACATATTAAATGGAAGGTCTCGACATGGCTTAAAACAAAACCCACCACTGGTTAGCAAATGACGAGACCTTTGCAGAGATACAAAGAACATAGTTATACGTTGTCACACTCAATATAAGCAGCCAACACGGCACACGGTACACGGTACACGGCACCGCGGCGATACAGTGGAGTACCAAGGAGTACAATCAGGTTAAGTTGCCACGCACTGGGTGCGTCACAATACAAATAAAGTTTATGTTTTGTTTTACCCTACTGTGGAAAGACTACGGATACACCACTCCTGCCGGGGCCTCACGCAGTGGCATGACCCAGTCCTGTCGAACTGAGCTCATGACGCTGGTGGCATTGCCCCGGAGGATAGCCATCCCTAGTCTTTGCTTGAGCCAGAGGGTTTCCCGGGGTTCTCCTGAAACTTCTCTGATTTTACGGCCTATTTCATTCACCATCTTAAGGGTGGTAGGGCCGAAGACTCCTGAAGTTTCGAATGCCAGGGGCTCGAACTGATGAATTCTGGCGATGGCTTGATATTTTTCTCGCTTTTTATTTTCTGCTATCCGGGCGGCTTCACCTGCTTCGTCGGCGTTTCTGGCGGCGTTGGTTGTGGAGAAAGTGTCAACACATGTGGCATCCCACACGAGGCACCGGCCATTCTTGTAAGGGTAAGTGGTCATCCCCTCTGGCCGTTTGCCGTCTTCTCTGTGAAGTCCATGTGGTTCGAGGATTGATGCACAGTTAGCACTCTGCAGGGCCCGTTTTATGACATCATTTAGTGCAGAGTGTCTTGGCAGGCGGCCTGCGTTGTAATTACATGACAAGGCATGGTGACCTTGAGCATCCATCCTCCCATCACACTTGCAAGTGTGTGGGTGACAAACTGCCGCACCCACTCTGAGCGCGATGGCGACCCGGAGCGCTTCAGCATCCAAGTGAGTTCCAAGAGGTGGGATGGGGATGGCGTGTAACCACAAGTCACTCTCCGAACGGGCGGCTGCCTGGAGGCGTGCTTTTGCAACCTGGTCTGCATTGGTTAGGAGATTTTCTTGAGTTTTCTTCGCCGAGATGGTATCCCACGCTTTCTGCTTGCTCCTGGAGGTACCCTGAGGCTCCTCCTCTACTCCTGTACTTCCCTTCCAGGTGTTAATCGCTGCTGTTACGTCCCCGTTAAGTGTCATTCCGGGTTTAGAATAAAGGATGGACAATACGAGGTCGTTGGTCGCGATGAGGGAAGAGATAAAGGCTGGGGAGGCAATATCCGAGGCTCTCCGTATGCCCAAGCCCCCGAGGCGGACAGGAAGGGTGGCTTGTGTCCAGGCCCGTTCTTTAAATTCCACGTTGGTGATGCTGGTCACTGCATCTCGGATTATGCTGTCTAATTCTTGGAGGCCGCCGTTGTTCGTGTAAGTCATCGATGTGCGCAGGAGGTATTGGAGTTTTGGGATGGAGAAACAGTTCTTGAGCAGGGCCAGAGCTGAGTGGGCATCGATGTGTATCAGGCGACTCACGAGACGTTGAAGCTCCTCCTTTTTAACTTGAAGTGCTGGTGGGATTGCTGCCAGAGTTAGTGGGGAACCTAATAGGGTTTGCTGGTGCTCCTGAAGGATCTTTACATCTGGCAATATGTTTCGGAACAGGGCCTGAGTCTCTTCTTCTTGTTCACGTGTGTGGTTGAGGAGAACAAGTTCACATTTGGTGTCATTTATCACTAGCCCGGCCTGGCCGAGGTCAGTTATGATGTTATTTAGGTCAGTTAGAACGTTCTCTACTGACCCACCCAAGGTTGCATCGTCCAGGTACCATACATTCAGCTCTGACCTTACTTTGTTAGCTGCTGCATCCACCCCTATTGAGAAAAGAGCAGGACCACCTGGATCTCCCTGCTGTAACCCAGTCTCTGATGGGATTACCGTCTCGCCAAAAATCAGGATTGAAGGTTTGGAATAAGCCTGCCAAAGTAGGGGGTACAGAGTGGGGATGTGTTCTTGAGCTGCACGGAGGAAGACATCCCTGCGAATGCTGTTGAATGCGTTCCGCATGTCAATCTTTAGAAGCACTCGTTTTTCTTGGGCTTGGCTGAGGTAGGTGCGGGTTGCGTGTACAGCAGCTTCACACCCCCCTGGAGTTCCGAAACCTAGTTGAACTGGTCTTAAGTGTTGACCTAGGCCATTCGAGAGTGGTTTCAAACCCACCTTTGTGGCTAGGCGGCGGAAGGTGTTCCCTACTGCTATTGGGCGCACACCGCCATCTTTCTTTGCCAGTGCACAGAGTGATGCCCCAAAAAATAGGGGTGTGGCACAGTCGGGTACTTCCCCTCTTAAAACCATGTTGATGAATTTGGTGAGGGTTTCCAAGAGTGCCTCCCCAGCAGCTCCTGATCCCCGACCCAAGAGGCCTTTGAGGTGGGCGGGTCGGATACCATCTGGGCCCGCGGCTGAGCCTGCTGGGAATGAAGTCACTGCGGCGACCACCTGCTCCTTCGTGACAACTAAAGGTTGGCGCATCTGGTCATTTGGGGCAGGGGGGAGGTTTAGGTCCCTAGGTGTAGGTGGGTGCTTTTCTTGTAGGGCTTCAACAACTTCGGTGCCTTGACCAGCAAAACCTTCTGAAGAGGACAACAGTCTGACGGCCCCTTTGATGTCACTATCCGCCAGCTTCGCCGCGACCCTCTTACGTAGCTGTTCAGCCTCTTCCTCTTCCTTGTCCTGGTGCTTCTGGGCCCTGTTTGGTTGCTGTTCGGGGGGTTCCACCAGTTTGTTTCCATCCATATACTGTGCTACTTGACGTTTCACTCTGGTGGCTAGTGAAACCTGAAGATGGTCTTGTATGTTGGTTCTGGGTGGTTTTCGGAGGGCCCCATAGGAGAAACCCAGGAGCCGTGCCCATGCGAGGGGTGTCTTGAGCTGTAGGGCCTGCTTTATGATGGTTGTAAGGGCCTCCGCCACTTGGATTCTGGCTCCTTTAGGTACCCGGGCAAGGACCTGGATCCGCGCTTTCCATTTGGTCACCAGTTGGGTCAAGTCGGCGACCGATGTTGCCGGTGTTGCCACGGTTGGCTCTGCAGTGGGCCCTGGGCATGCGAGACATTTCCAGTTTGGTTGTTCTCCTGATGTTTTCTTTGTCAGCTTAGCACAAGATAAATGAATAGATCTAAGACAGCCGGAACATTTTCGCGAATTCTTTCTTGCATTGGTTGTTCCGCACTTAAGACACTTAGTATCTGCTAGGCCATAGTCTTCCAAGATTATCCGTTCCTCTGCCTCTACCAAGCCGTCCTCTTGATCTTCCCGTGGTGCTTCCATCTCTACCATGTCTCCCTTGTTTCAGAAACCCCGGGAAATCTCTCCTGGCACATATCTAGATTATTGCTGTTGTTATTAATGTATAATTGGCTGGATGCATAACAATTCACTTATCATAGTCAACCTTTCTGATGGGATATGTAAAAAACAGAAAAAAAAAAACAAAAAAAAAACATCACATATCATAGTCAACCTTTCTGATGGGCAATTGGCCTGCTTCTCCTAAAGCTAAGTGGTTAAATGTATAAATCCTCGGCATTGGGCACCGGTACAACTAAAAGATCTAACTGATTGAAAGGAAGCACGCCAATTATATCCTATGATTACTTACACTGGCGACGCCACCCTGATGTTGAGTATTAATAGATGCTTAGGATATTAATAATGCTGTCAACATCAAGATAGGGAGAGAGCCAGAGAGTGAGCGAGAGCCAGGATCTGAGTGGGTAACCGGATCTAGGGCAGCAGTTATGGAAAAATTATTAAATTGTACAAAATGTTAAGAGAGAGAGAGAGAGAGAGAGAGAGAGAGAGAGCAGGGGCGGGGGCCAGGGAGAAAGAAAGCGAGCTGGAGAGGGGGCTGGCCTGGTTGGGTATGAAAGATGTTAGAGGAAAACAAATAACTAAAATGATAAAAAGCGATCTGAAGTTATAGATAACCAAAAAAATAATAGCAATGAGGCGGTTAAGTGCGGTGATTGAAAGTGGATGGAAAGATGTTAAGGATAAAAAGGAGAGAGAGAGAGAGAGAGAGAGAGAGAGAGATAAATGAAAATGGACCTTGTAGCAAGTATTTCCTCAATGGTTAAAGAGAGGGAAATGAAAATGGACCTTATAGCAAATACTTCATAAAGGTTAGAATTGTTTGAGAAGTTGAAGGACCGAGGGTCAGGTCCTTGGGGTAGATGGAAGATGAGGCCTATGGTGGGGAACCATAAGGGTGAAACTGCCTGCCCTATAAACGGTCACCTCACTCACCTTGTGGTCACTGCTGGAGGTTTATGGTGCCTGGGCAGGGCTGGGCTAGTGCCTGACGGCTCTTTGTCCCCTCACTGATACTGGTAATAACACTCTCAAGATTAAACTAAATATGCTTTGTGGGCGATGTTTAAACAAGAAACCAGTTCTGTTTACTATGTGCCGAAACACCGTATCATCGCCGATCTTCTGATACGTATATGGGTCACTTAGCCCCACGATACCCCTCCGAAAATCCCCTCTTTTGAGGAGCTCAACGGACCGTGTGCTCTCACTGTGCTCTCACTCACACTACTCCATATAGTATATATATATATATATATACTTGGGGAACTGTTTTCTTTCAAACAATGTTGATTGAAAATTACAGTATATTTACAATTTATTATTTTTTTGGAGGTTCTCAAGTTTTCTAATATGTGTGTCTATGAGTTTTATTGGATCTGTGCATATGCAGCGTGCATGCATAGGTTTGTGTGCATAGCGAATATACAGTATACATGCTAGCAATATAAAAGTGCAGTACATCATTTTCCCGAATCTCCATTTTATTCCCGGGCCAAGACGGTCAACATAAATACAAAAATACACCCAAGAATATGGTCCAGGAGCAACATTACGCCACACAAATAGCCGCAATAGCCGCACAACTCCTCTTTATCTAACCTCCCACCTAATTCCCCCAACATTATCGTGCCGCATAAATATCGTATATACCGCGGGGAAAAAAATATCCGGCTCTCCACGAAGACCCGAAAACTTTACGGGCTGATCCCCCTGTGATCGTGGTCCGAGAAATTCCGTATAGCCGAAGGGAAACCGGCCGAATTAGTGTGCTATGCGGGATTTGCCTCACCCAGCCCTCTAGCCCTTCTTCTTCTTTTTCTTTCTTTCTGGATTTACCCTCATCTACACTCCTATTCTTTCTTGCTCTTGTTTATCTTTCTTCTTCGTTTTCTGGATTTACCTTCATCCTCCCCTCATATTCCTGTTTAATATATTTTGCTTATTTCTGTGTTTTTTCTTCTTTTACTGGATTTACCTCAACCAGCCTTCTACCCCTTATTGTTCTTCTTTTTTATTGTTGCTTATTCTGTCTTTCTTCTTTCTTTTCTGGAATTACCTACTGTACTATCCTTTTTTTTTCTTAACTTTCTTCCTGTTTTGTTTTATTTTTCTTCGTTTACTGGATGTACCCTACCCAGCCTACTGTCCCTTCTTGTTCTTCTTTGTCTTGTTTTTTATGTCTTCTTTTATTTTTGGATTTACCCTCATTCGCCATCATATTCCTTCTTAGTTCTTATTCCTTTTTGGTCTTGTTTTTTCTTCTTGTGGGATTTACCTCAACCAGCCTCCTAGCCCTTATTTTTCTTATTTGTGTTTGTGAGAATTAGAGAATATGTGAGTCAGGTACAAGGGGAGATAGAAGGGCAGGAAGACCCCCATTGAGATGGAGAGACTGTGTAAGAAAGGCTTTGGATGATAGACGAATGACTATAGATCAGGCAGGGGAAGTGGTGGTGGACAGGAGTGAATGGAGAATGCTTGTGAATAGTTGAGTGAACACGTGGTCATTTGGAGTAAGGGGTCGGGCGCAAGTTGGACTAGATAATAGTCCATCAGGCGCCTGGCCCGGGGAGACGATTAATATGAAGGGTGTGCCTGGAAGTGTGGTGGGAGGGCTTGTGGCTTTGGCTCCGCTGCATGTCTGCCTGCCGAGATCGGAACCTCTCCGGGTGGTCAGGGGCCGGGGGAGTGCTGGAGCGACCTTGGTAACCCTGGTCTCTGGGTCTTCTCCTGGGTGACCTGGATGTGTGAGAGTTTGTGTTTTTTATCTGTGTTTATTTTTTGTTTTATGTTGTTTTTGTGTTTTCCCTGTTCTTGCTCTGTCTTGAGTCGGCTACCCCCAAAATGGGGATTGGGCCTTAACATATAGATAGATAGATAGATAGAGTTTTCTTCTTTGTTTTCTGAATTTACTCTCATCCACCCTCCTAGCCATTCTTGGTTTGTTTTTCTGTGTTTTCTTCTTTTATTTACCCTCGGCGATCCGCCTATTCCTGCTTGACCTTGTTTTTCTTTTTCGTCCTGTGTATTCTTTTCTTCGTGTTTTAGAATTATCCCACCCTCCCTCCTATAGTCTATTCGCTGTAAGTAGGCGAAAAATCATGACCTCTATCCGATAAGGAGAAAGAAATAGAGGGCGCCCTGAAAGAAAAAAAGAAAAACGGGGAAAACGTCGGGGATAGCAACACTGATCCCAAACGTCGTAAGGTTGCCGAACGTGAACGATAACGGGCGGCAAACAACCACTATCACACGAGAGAGAGAGAGAGAGAGAGAGAGAGAGAGAGAGAGAGAGAGAGAGAGAGAGAGAGAGAGAGAGAGAGATGAGGGGGAAAGGTTATATTAAAACCAATAAATCGTGAAAATGTCAGAGCACAGATTATTGCAATTAACAGTACAGTACAAAGGAGCACAAAATAAGTCAAACAACAACAGGTCTAGCGACCCCTCAAGGTTGCTTGCCCTCTAAATCACTGATGCGCAAAGTGTCAAACAGTGATTCAGAGTGGATAAGGGACAATTGGAAAGGGAAGCACCGCCCTAAGAGCAATGTCCTTGGCAGGGTTAGGATATGTTAGAATGGAACAATTTTGGTTAATATCATAGCACAGCTACAAGTGATCCTCGATGCATCTGAGAAAAAAGTAATTAATTTACAAAAGCAACCAGTCGCGGGTTTAAGGAAAGGTGCTTGTCTACACGATGCTTAAAGGAATCAACGGTGCTGCAGTCAATAACATCTCGAGGAAGCCCATTCCACAAGTTCACAACTCGGTTGAAGACGAAATTCTTAAACTCGTGCGAGTTAAAAAATTTACCAATAATGTTGCAAACATTTCCCCTAGTGTAGTTGATTGGTCGATCGTAAAGTACTTATTACAGTTCATATTGACAATGCCTTTGATGACTATGAAGACCTGAATTACGTCACCTCTAAATTTGCGGGGGTTAAAGTAAGAGAGAGAGAGAGAGATAGTGTGTGTGTGTGTGTGTATGTGTGCAAAGGGTAACCGAATGAAGGGAAGAGTAAATGTGAATGAAGACAAAGTGTAAAGAGGTACACTACGATCAATCTCACCTCACCACACGACACTAGGGAGAGAGAGAGAGAGAGTGAGAGTGAGATAGAGAGAGAGGGGGGGGGGTGAGAACAGTGAAGACAAGATACATGCATATATAAATATTCGATACAACTACAATAACATATAACTGACATTTAAGGCGAATATAATACCTTTATATTACGAGACCGTGCGAATAGGAAATAAGGGGCTACTATTTTCAACAACAATTTCGGAGATGTTAACCCATTATGTAACTTTATTCTGGCTACTATTAGACGATTGTATACAGTTTTTAAAGAGCTTCCAGCAAAGTAACAGGCTTCAAACTATCTCACTGTCTTAACCCTTTTTAATACCACAGATCCTTTTTAAACTGCATACAAGTGTCTAAACAAAGCTAGAATAAAATTATAACGACGTCCCTGGTACAGAAGGTGTTAACTATATGTATAGGTCATTAGAAACAAACACACACACGCACCGGGATCCCAAAACAAGCTTATATCTACAGTACAAACTAATATTCTAGTGGTATAAATTAACTTTAGATGTTATGCACAACGTATAAGTGTAAGCATGTCTTATAAAGATATTTCCAAAATGGTCAAAACATATTCTGGGGTGCGCTTACATTCCAAACAAATTACAAATACAAATATAAATAAATATATACACCTGTATATATATATATATATATATATATAAATATACTGTATATATATATAATACAGAATAGAAAACCGTACGCCCATGATGTACACTACCGCCCCAAAAACCGCCACCGCCCACCACCCTCATAATTTTCCCGCCCATAACTTAAAGCCCCAAGACACCGAATACAAAATTCTTCCACTGAGCATATTGTTAAAAGAAACGTATACTTTTCGCTCGCTCCCACTCACTCGCATATTTTTTTTTGACAATGTTTTACTGGAGTCTATCGGTTTGTACTTTTTTTTCTAGTAAACATTATATGTATTTATTATTATTTATTTATAGCCTTTCTTTCTTTCAGTATTGACAATAAGGGTGTGTTTTTTTCTGGGCCACCTTCTCCCTCATGGTTAGCCTCATTAGTTATGATATTGTAAAAAGTTGGTCACATTAGATAGGCGATCATGAGACCTCTCGACCCATTATTTTTACAATTTAAAGACCTTTCGTGCCATTTACGTGTCGAGTTTTTAACATTGAAATTCATAATCAGTCTTCTATGGTGAGAATACTTATGGCGCATCACTTCATATGAAAGTTGTATGTATGTTCTGACATACGGAGCCCTGTATGTTAATTTAAGAGTTAGAATTAGAGTTGAAGGAGCCGAACTACCCAAACGGTGAAGCGAGTGGGGAAACTACCTCGCCCGCATACCTGCAAACAAGCCTTCACACCTGCGTGCGTCATAGGGGACCCTACAAACTACCTCGATGCCACGATGCTATGACGTATGATCGACGCCGGGAGCTGTGATTGGACCAGGCACCTGCTATGCAACTCGAGGAGCTATGATAGGGGCGCGCACCATCACTCGCCTCCTGATTCGTTCCTACACCATCATTGTTTGGTATATAAGACCCGAGTTGTGGGCATTCAAATCAGTCTCATTTGGAGTTGGGGAAGGTGAACTTGCAGCTGGAGGAAGACGGGGTGAAGTATTATAATGGGATTGTGACTTGTCAGTCAGATTATATAAATGTGTGTTAAGTGTGTTCGGTGTAAACACTTACGTTATGTTGGTTAGTGAGATATGTGATTGGGACGTTAATACTATTGTGTACTTAACTATTTGATTGCGAATTGACGTTAACGCCAGTATTATGTGCTTAACTATTTGATTGGGAATTAACGTGAACGCTACTATTATGTGTTTAACTATTTGATTGGGAATTAACGTGAACGCTACTATTATTGTGTATTTAACTATTTGATTGCGAATTAACGTTAACGCTACTATTATTGTGTATTTAACTATTTGATTGCGAATTAACGTTAACGCTACTATTATTGTGTACTTAACTATTTGATTGCGAAGTAACGTTAACGCTATTATTATGTACTTAACTATTTTAGTTGACTAACTTGTGGACTAAAGCAACTCTTTAAGTAATTGGGTTATGATGAAAGTAATACTATTGTTTTATATTAATACTTACGAGTTCTTTCATTTTCTTTGAATTAAGCTTACATTGCTTAACGGTACTTAGTACGGTGATGCTATTGTCTCATATTAGTAATATCGCCTTAGACTAACCTGGCTGTGTTAATATTACTTCTAGTGATTTCCTAAGCTGAAGAAAATTCTTTTGCTTCAAAATATTATATTTTGCTTTTCATATTATTTGAGTGAGACCTGAATCGAATCTATGAAACGATCCTGTAACTGTATTTACTCATAATCAAACCAATGTTACGTGGTTAAGAAATACATTTAACTAATTATTAAATATATATATCTAACTTTTTATGTGACTTTGAT
>JBAKBP010025873.1:0-32638 GCA_037953745.1 Lithodes maja
CTTATCATTACTAGTTAAGGATAAAACATATACTTTACAATTAAATATATAAAGCCTTGACATGGGTGAAAACAAAGAGCCTTTCTGGACTGCCCATGACACGAACTTTCATATGAAATAAAGCACACAACAATACACAAACTGTAGCCACATCCACTGTCCTGGCGATCCTAGCGAGTCACTGTAGGACAAGCCATGCGGTTCTAACGGAGTGGTTAACGTCACAATAGGAAATTAAAACAAAATTAAGACATACACCATTGTTATCTTTTGAACAGTATGCAAAGAGAATAAAGTAAGTACAGTAGTAATGTTTTAAGTTTATAACATAATTTTACTGATATAGGAAAGCAGTCCCTCCATATTATTTATACGAGCCGCCACTGGATACTGGCAACAACACCCAAAGGATCAAAGAGTTTGGCAGCAAACCTTAAACACTCACGCTTTGTAACCTGTTCAAAAGGAGCATACTGAACTCCAAAGGAAAGAGAATCAGAGTCAGTTATCCACACCAGGCCAAGTACTCTCACCAAATCCTGTTTTTCCGCAGCAACACCATCCCTCTGCAACACTTTTATTATTATTATTATCATGGGATTATTTGTGGCCCATTGGCGCAGGAATAAATGGGCATTATCCATTACTTCACGAGTCATATCGTAAGCATGGATGAGGGAACTTTCATTATCCCCCGTACCCTGGAGGTTATCGATATATAGCCCGGCCCTAATTTCCTGCACCACCTCTGGGTCTGCATCAACAAGAGAAAGATGCTTAACCTCTCCGCTGCGCACCCCCTATAGTATACAGGCACCCCTGTGCGGAGGTATGACGATTTGGGCGACCCTTGCAAATATCGATGAAAAGTTCACCAACGTGTAGGGAGTTCGCGCGCATCGAGCCATATATATTTGACTCCACAAAAAATGTCTTGGGGGGGGGGGGGGGGGGTCCGTAATTGAAGAAAGTGGAGCGAATGTCATCGCGCGGCAAGATTTCCCAGGTGAATATTCGCACGCCCAGGGTGTAGAATGAGAGGGAGGAAACGGAGAGTTAGGGCATAATCTCGCATATTTTGCCTATTTTCATCACTTCTATGCTATGTGGAGTATGTGTAGGTATCTAGGCCACCCATATACCAAGGAATATGCCGCATATAGACCAAATATGCGACATATAAACGAATTATGAGGAGTTTAGAGGCGGGAACTGAGGTGAGAGTTTATGAGGGAGACAAGTGCTTGTGTACCGCTTGAGTGAGTGCGGGTTTAGCGTGTGGCGGTGTGGTATCGAGAGTTGCCAAGTTGTACAGGGTTTGTTGGCTGTAATATCACTTATATATCGTATTTTCAGCACTGTCATGCTATATATAAAGTACGTGCACGTATGTAGGCCACCCACATACCCAGGAATATGCCGCATATAGACCAAATATGCGACCTATAAGCGAATTATGAGAGAGTTTAGAGGCAGGAACTGAGGTGAGAGAGTTTACGCGGGAGACAATTGCTTGTGTACCGCTTGAGTGAGTGCGGGGTGGTATCGAGAGTTGCCAAGTTGTACAGGGTCTGTTGGCTGTAATATCACGTATATATCGTATTTTCACCACTGTCATGCTATACATTTTTTTTTTTTTTTTTTTTTTTTTTTTAAAGAGACAATGAACAGAGGAAGGAATAACACAGATAAAACAAAAAGGTCCATGTGCCTAAAGGCATCCTCCATTCATAAAATGTTTGTAACAACTGGATTTAAACATTTGTAGATTGTAAGTTTGTGGAAAGCAATTCGAGGGAAGTGAATTCCAAAGAGTAGTAGCTCTGGGGATAAATGAATTCTGATAAGCAGAAGTTCTGCATTGTGGAGGAGAAAGTGTAAATTCATGGGCGCTCTCAGCTGCCCTAGTTCTACGGGGAAAGATGTGGAGAGGCGGCACAATTGAAGCAAGTTCCTCGGAAGAATTGCTGTGAAAATATCTGTAGAATAATGCAAGGGATGCAACGTTTCTTCGTATGGATAATGTAGGAAGGTCCTGTGTGATTGCAGGGTTATTGATTAATCAAATAGCTTTATTTTGAATTTTGTCCAACTGCCTCAATGCAACCACTCCACTTCCACCCCACAGAGGTGAGGTCCATCTGAGAACGCACATGACTTTTATATATCACAGCCAACTGCTCGTCAGTGAAGAATTCTCGAACTCTAATACAGGAGTCCCAGATTTTTAGAGGCATTCTTAGCAATGCTTCTAACATATGTGTCCAGCTCAAGTTAGTAGTTAATGTTACACCGAGAATGTCAATACTAGGGGAAGTGGGAATATTTACATCATTAAAAAATATATGGGAGTCAGTGAGATTCTGTCGGTTAGAAAATTGAATGCATTTGGTTTTCTGTGCATTAAAGGAAACTAGATTCTTTTGTCCCCATCCACTAATTCTAGAAAGGTCCTGGTTCAGAGAAATTGCAGTGTTTATTTTTGAATTTATAAGATCGGGTTGGGTGAAAGAATTGGTAAATGTGAAGGAACTGTGGAGTGTTGAGTCATCTGCGTAGGAATGTATTGGATTATGAGTGATAGATATGAGATCATTGATAATTATGAATGAGGAACAGAATTGGGGCCAAAACTGATCCCTGGGGAACACCAGCATTTATTGAGTGAAATTGAGAATAAAGGCCATCTACCATTACACATATTTTTCTGTTATGAAGATAAGAAGAAATTAGTGGAACTAATGATGCAAGGCCGTAGTGTGACATCTTCGACAATGAGGATTGATGCCAGACTCTATCAAATACCTTTGATATATCCAGTGCTATTGCATCTGTTTCACCATGTTGGTCTGTAGCTTGGTTGATTTGATGCGTAAGAAGGCAAAGCATGTCTGCAGTTGATCGACATCGTCTAAAACCATATTGCCTATCACTGATTAATTTATTATTCTCAAGATGCTTAATTATGTGATTATTTAATATAATTTCAAAGACTTTACCAAGAGTGGAAGTTATAGCTATTGGTCTGTAGTTTGATGGATCTGAAGAGGCACCTTTTTTAGGAACTGGATGGATGTTTGCTTCTTTCCAGGGTACTGGGAAGCATGAGGTATGAGTACACAGACGGAAAATTTTTGCCAATACAGGAGCGAGCACCAAGGAGCAATTCTTAAGTACTATTGGAGGAATTTCATCTGGACCAGGAGCCTTATCTACTGAGAGATTCTGCAAAATAGTTTTGACATGTCTGGTGTGGATCTTAAGTGAGGGAATTTCAGGCGAATTAAAATTAAGTACAGGGACATCTTGATTTATTTCATCTAAGGTTGAGTTGGTGGAGAAAATATCCGCAAGAAGGTTAGCTTTACCTCGTGGGTCACTTACAAGATTGCCAGTCGGAGATTTTAATGGTGGAATGGATGAAGCAGTAGTGAAGTTGGATTTAAATGAGTTAAGAGTAGACCAAAATATTTTGTTATCATTTGTATTATTTAGAAGTTTATTTGCCTGCTTGTGGAGAAAGTTTGATTTAGTTAGGTTTAATACAGTTTTGGCATGATTTCTGATGTTTCTAAAGTAATTAAAGGCTTCATGAGTTTTTGATCTTGTGTATGCATTGTAGGCTATTGCTTTTTGTTCAGTTACTCTAGCACAATTATGGTCAAACCATTTAGGTGAATTAGATCTTTTACTGTACTTTTGATGAGGAATAAAAGTTTCCATTCCAATTTTTACAAAATCTTGTATGTGGCAAGGTGGAGTGTGCATCATTAGAAAAGAAAGAGGTCTAGGGAATATCAATAAAGAAACCTTGAAGACCCTCCCAGTCTGCCCTATCGTAATGCCATTTAGTCACCAAAACAGGTTCAGAGTGGGAAGGTGTGGTAGGTGATAGACAGGTGGCCTGTATCAGACAGTGATCAGAAGATCCAAGCGGTGACCTCACTGTAACATCATAATTTTATGAATTGGTTGTTAAAAATAAGTCCAGTAGGTGGGAATTATGATTATAATTATCTGGTACACGGGTGGGTTGGTTGACTAGTTGAGCGAGATTAAATGAGTCTGCAAATAGCTCACATTCAAGACCAGCATCATCAGTCCTGGCTGAATGAGTGAGCCATTCAACATTATGGACATTAAAATCACCCAACACAGTGATTTCAGAAGAAGCATTTAAGTTGAGCACACTGAGTTGTGAGGACAGAGAATCAAAAAGACTTTGATCTGGAGGAGTATTTGGGGAACGGTAGATGCAACATATGTATTTAAATTTACCAGCAGAAATTAATTTGTATATAGAATAATAAAAATAGGGACAATTGAAACTAGTAACCTCCTCCAGGGCAATTTCAGATTTTGCGAAGCAACATACACCTCCTTTAGGTCTGAAATTTTGGAGCAGTTGATAACCTGGAAAATTAAATCTAGACGTGTCATATAAAGTATGTGTACGTATGTAGGCGACCCATATAACAATGAACATACCGCATATAGACCAATTATGCGATATATAACCCTTATGAATGTGTTTAGGGGAGAGTTGGAGTGAGTGAGTGGGTGAGAGGGAGGGTGGGAGGGAGGGAAGTCTGTGTGTCGCTGTCCAAGGCCAGTCACGGCAGGCAGCTGTATGTTAGGGCGGCGTCGGCAGGGCCAGCAGAAGTCCTGGATGGCAATATTATGGTTGTTCCTGTCGCCGTTGTCGCCTTGCCCTTCGTCCCTTTCTACCCTTTGGCAGGGGCAGGGGCAGTGGCAGGGGCGGCGTCGGCAGGGCCAGCAGAGGTCGTAGATGGCAATATTATGGTTGTCCCTGTCGCCGTTGTCGCCTTGCCCTTCGTCCCTTTCTTCCCTTTGGCAGGGGCAGGGGCAATGGCAGGGGCAGAAGGGCCGGCAGAGGCAGAAGGGCCGGCAGAGGCGGCAGGGGCGGCTGGTGGTGGTGGTGGTAGTGGTACGGTGGTAGCGGCAGAGGTAAAAGTTTCTTACCCATGCCCTTCCCTGTTTTCCCAGTGGCCCCCGCAGGTCCTGCAGCCTCAGGGTGGCCTCCTGCGTCGGTGGTACTGGTGGCAGTGGTGGTAGCAGTTGCCTGGGTGGTCGTGGCAGTGTCCCCGAAAGACAATGACCTCTGTGCACTGCCCCTGCTTGCACATGTTTTACGTGCTTTACGTGCAGGTTCCTCCTCCTCGGAGCTACTCGTGCCATAGTAATGGTCGCTCGGGTCTTTAGCAGCCACTCTCTGCCTTCCACGGCCGCTGACACCACCAGAAGGAGGGCTGGTTGTGTCATCAGGGCGAGAGCGTGAGGGACGTCTAGGCTCCATGACAAGTGCTAGTGTACTGCATGAGTGAGTGCGGGCCGAGCGTGTGGCGGGGTGGTATCGAGAGTTGCCAAGTTGTACTGCACCCACACCAATTTGTAGCCACCTGGCTGTAAGACTGCGGTTTTGGTACGCGTTAAAAAACCGGGATTATATAAGAGGTTCCGCAGCGCAGCGGTAAAACTCTTATTAGTCTTTCAGCATTTGCCGGGTTAAGGATGGTCACGTTAAGGAGAAATTGAGAACAGGTAGCACCGAAAAGGACAACCCTGAACCGATAACAGATTAGAGGAGAATCTAATTGTAGAGGATCTTTCGGCCACACAAACCTAGTGTAATCCCGGTCATCTTCATGAAGTTTCAACATCAAGAAAGCCTTCTCGATGTCACTGACCCACGCATACTGATGCAGACGGAATCGTAACATAACTTGAGCAAGGTCTGGTTCTAAAGAGGGTCCTGTATGTAGACAGTCGTTTAGACTGGGTTTGTGTTTGACGACTTTGGCGGAACAGTCAATGACAATACGTACCGGTGTAGTCTTGCTCTCTTTTATGACTCTGTGATGCGCCAGATAATGACATGAGACAGAGTCATCGAAAGGAACCTCCTCGATGAAACCCAGCGACAGTTGATCAGAAATTACCTGTGAATATTGGTCACAAAACTTAGGCTCGGCTATAAATTTCTTTTGTAGACCTCGTAATCTCCCAACAGCCAAACCTTTATTGGTGGGCAACTGTTCTTTTAATTCAGTCCAGGGCAGACTTACCTGGTATTGTTGACTCTCAGGCTCGTAGGTAACTATCTCCTCATAACTGATCAAAGCTTGCCGTTCGGCTTGCGAATGTTCTTTGGGTGATATGACAATGTGATCTAAATCCCACAAAGCATTCAGTTCTTCGTTACACGGGAACTGTCCAGTAGACATATCTTGGTCCACTGGAGTTACTGCCACTTTTAGAATTGTTACAACCTCAGTATTGGAGCTGGATATGGATGCCGCATAAGAACCACTCTGTGCATATCCGAACTTGGTTGGAAGTAAAACCAAATTACCTACCCGTTTATAACCAGGTTGCACTATGTTGTAGTAATAGTCGGCACCAATTAGTACCTCCAGCTGTGCTGTCTCTGTGACGCATGAATCGTCCAATTTAATGCCATGGTGCTTTAAACTAGTCATTTCAGCATTAAGACTAGACTCACCTTTATGTTCGGGAAGTTCCTCGACCACAATTGCTTCGAGACGATGGAACCTACCCCGATGTAAATATTTCAGTGCTACAATAGTATACTCACTAGGAGGGTGCCCAACCCCGAAAGGAGTTGAAATAGGGGAGCTATCCCCCCGCCAAAGGCGGCTTTCTAGGGCCTTTCCTAGCTGATGCAGAGAGGATTGGGTTCTAGTCATGTGGTGATGGGCTGGTCTATCAGAGTGAGAGCTGAGCGATCTCTTCCATACCCATAGCTTACTCTGACTGTTCCTTATACTTATATATCTTCTAGATCTCAAGTGACTGCGTCTTTTCCGTGGATTGACCTCCCTACTGCCAACCTAGAAGTTGGCAGATTGGGAGCCAAAGAGTCACATTTTTCCCTTGCCCCTCAACTTTCCCTTCATAATTGCTGAGGGGCACAGGGCCTTGGGTGGGGCTTTGGTTTCCCGGGCGTTTCTGCACCCTCCTCAGCTCCCTGCCTTGGAGTGGCTTCGGTCACCCGGGCTTTGTTAGTGGTAAGCAGGGAGGGTTTTGTGGGGGCGCTCGTTTATGGCCTTGGCCTTGCTCGAGACCTTGGGGCTGTTCGGCCAGACAGCCTGGGGAACA
This sequence comes from Lithodes maja, assembly GCA_037953745.1. Lineage (NCBI taxonomy): Eukaryota > Metazoa > Arthropoda > Malacostraca > Decapoda > Lithodidae > Lithodes > Lithodes maja. Next base: position 7,141 of record JBAKBP010025873.1, read on the forward strand.
ACAACAACAACTCACGAGGGGTTTGAGTGCCAGTGAAGCCATTAAGCCATAATTCTTCCATCCCAACGGTTTCGTATGAAAGGGACGGTAGTACGGATTTCTTCACGAAGGTCCTCTGTGAGCATTGGTCTAGTAGCGATCCGACTTTTATACTTTTCCTGTGTCTACCCTTTACAGGCAGCTGAACTGTGGGTAGGATCACAGTTTGCTTATTCATACTTACACACATTGTTGTTGAGGTTGTAGGTATCGACTCTTCCCTAGTAGTACCCCCACTTGCCGGTCTTGCCTCTCTCTGTTTTGGGCACAGGGAGTGAAAGTGCTTACCCTGGCAATACCTACAATTTTTGATGTTAGGGTTAGTGCACCCATTACTACCATGATCACTGGAGAGACATCCCGCACAGAGTCGTAGTTGCCGAGCTCTTTTGATTTTGAGCGGTCCCGTTTTATGCTTTGTTACGACCGGGGCTACGAATAAAACAAGGGCACTTAATGATTGGACTAGTAAAAGGGCACTATGCAACAACGGTATGCTAGATCCAAACCCTCGAACTTATATGCCGGCGAACAAAACACCTATACCCTCCAGAGTTAATCTGCGATAGCGGGGTATCCTTAACTGGGCATAAATGTACTCTACTTCAGGCTAACCCACACTGGTATAGCCTGATAACAAACAAGATGCAAGTTACGTTAAAATGCATAAAAAGGAATCTATGGAAAGATAAATTAAATCACTGCAAGATTTAATACAATAAAAAGATGCTTTAATACAGTTACTCTAAACAACAATAAACTCTTCACTCCTATCTGAAAGAAAGTGAAGTATAGTCCTACAGCATAGACTTGGAAACTTCTGAAGAAAGTCTGATGCTCATAAGATGCTCGTATCTAATCTTGACTATATAAAGGCAGGAGACAGGACACCACACGTGTAAATTGAATACACTAAAAGATAGGACATATAATGTTAACTGACGAGAATACTATAAATGCGCAACGGTAGCAATACTCGACACTAAAAGAAGTACTTCCTCATCAATGAAACAAGTCTGCTATGGTTGTGTGAATCAACAACAACCTAGACTAATAAATGCTGTGAATAATAATGCATACATATCAAAGAGCTTATATTAAATACTAATAAGTGTCTACTCGATTAATAATGTCTAGCTGGAATACTCTAGGTAAGTAACTGTGGTTGAGCAAGACAGGCTCGTAGCCTAGCGATGTCCTTAAGACTGCATCCTTTAAGTTACGTTAACCCTCTCACGACCATAGGACGCAGAGGTTGCCAGATTAGCAATAAGAAAAAGATTACTCTCACTGTTATAATTACCTCTCCAAAATTAGTTTTCTGCCCACAGCTAACTCAAAGACAACTGCAGAGGTTGAAGTAAACAAACTAAAGGTTTATAGATACCCCTGACGGTAACAAAGGATTTAAAGTATCCCTAATAGGCTCAAAAATCGCGTCCGGATGTGAGAGGGTTAATTGACTAGGGTGCTCTCTTGATAGATCCAGATCACAAGTATCTGGTTCTATCCTGGCGACCCTCTAAAGACAAGCAAAGAGGCAGCAAAGTGTGGAACTGGAACAGGCCAAAACCCTCAGTCAACACAATGCTGCACTAAAAAGGACGCAACCGAAAAGACAACACAGGCTACCACAGGACCGGTCGAAGTCGTGTAGGTATAAGCAAACCGTACACACATCGGAGACCACGACTACAGTTACCTTATCCCAGTCTAGCATTAAATAAAAGAGCAGAAACACTAAATCAATAATGGAGACACACTAAGTTCTTAACCTATACTAACTAAGAACCCTCAAACCTATTCTAAGCACATGTAAATATCTCTGAGGACGGCGCATGCAATACAATGGGCCGGCTATGGAAACCGTATGCAGAACCCAAGGGGATAAGTAATTGAATAAAGGCGAGTAGTAATGGAAAAGAAGAAGGTCAGAGAGAGAGACAGTGGTAAAGGGGGTGATCGGGAGAGAGTATGCAAAGGGATGTTAGAAGCACGCGCGCCAAGCCTGTCCTGACGAGGACAGCTCCTGGGGACCCTCATGCAGGAGGCAAGTTACACAGGAGCGGCACGATGGTCGGCCAATCACGGGCCGATACGTCACAAGACAGCAGGTGTCACGTGACACAGCCAGACACGCCGGCCAATAGCGAGCGAGAGGCAAGAATGCACACGTGACTCAGACACTTACTACCTTCTCGCTCTGAAAGTCTTTCTCATTCCCATGCTTGTACTATCATCACTACTATTGATATAAAATACAACCTGTTGTCCCAGACGAAAACAAACACCACCACTGGACTGTCTGTGACAATGCGATTACAAGGAAAGAAAGAACAACATTCTCGGATAACTGTAGCCCATTTCGATGTCCCTGGCGAGTGCTAGTGGCTAACGAGAGGCGATTCTGCCCACGCTGGTAGACGTCACACCCCGCCCAAGATATGGGACGCTCTACATGAGGCGAGCACCATATCTGACAAGGCAGAATGCCGACAAGACCCGCCACACCTAGCCACTCCACCAGAAATTAAATGCAAAGCTCAATTGTTACATAAAACAACATTTTAGCATAAAGAAAACCTTGTAACCCCTCCCAAACACAATAGTATAAATTAGCCTACTATGCTCCCTGAGCGAGCTTCACAGAGCCCAGCCTACTAAGTGAAAGACAGGTTCAACTTAGGACTTTAGCTATAACATTGGTAACTTATAATTAACTATAAAAAAAGAAAGAGTTTTTATGTGATTTTTTTTATTTAATTTTAATGTTGTTTTTGACGGCTGCTCTACAGGGGCAAGCCTGGTTTTTCTCCACTCAAACCCACACACCTGTGGTGATCTACGCCGGATCCTCCACCCTCGACAAACAGTCTGCAATCACATTCTCACAACCGGCAATATGGCGAATGTCTAGATTGTATTCTTGCAACATGAGTGACCAAGTGTCAACCTCATATTCCGGTTGTGGAATTGGTTCAGAAATTTAAGAGGGTGGTGGTCGGTGTAAATCACCACGACTGGCCCGTAGGCAGGAACATATACTTCAAAGTGCCTGAGCACCAACACTATTGCCAGCAGTTCTTTCTCCACCAGAGAGTAGTTTTTCTGAGCAGAATTAAACTTCTTGGAAAAGAAACTGACTGGATGCTCCAAACCTTCCTCGTCTGTTTGCATTAAGACGGCACCAGCCCCTACACCGCTGGCATCTGTTGCCAGCTGGAATGGTCTTTCAAAGTCGGGGGCCCTGAGGATTGGGTGAGTGCATAGTAGGTGCTTGACCAGCGAAAAAGCCCTTTCATACTCAGTTGCCCACTTGAACTTTTTGTCTTTTGCTAGTAAATCTGTCAGGGGAGCTAACACAGTAGAATAACCCCGAATGAAACGGCGATAGTAACCGATCATGCCCAAAAATCTCATGATCTGCCGCTTGGTGGACGGCCTGGGGAACTGGTTAATAGCCTGTACCTTGTTTTTTTTTTGGGGGGGGGGGGGGGGGGCACACGTGGCCTAACCCGACCACAAACCCAAGATACTGTACAGTTGCCCAGACAAAGTCGCACTTGCCCAGATTGACCACAAAACTGGCCTCACTGAGCTTCCGAAACAAGGCTTCTATGTGCTCACAGTGACTCTCAAAGTTGTCATCGTAGATTATAACGTCATCTAGGTAGACAGTACAGTTAGGGATATCAGCTACTAACTCGTTCATAAGACTCTGGAAGGTTGCTGGGGCATATTTAAGGCCATACGGCATCACATTGCAATGGTAGATGTTCCCATCAACCACAAACCCGCATACCCCCTTCGCCCGCTCAGACAAGGGCACCTGCCAGTAGCCTTTCACTAGGTCTACCTTAGTTAGAAACTGTGCCTTACCAATCTTGTCTACACTATCGTCAACACGGGGAAGGGGATAAGCATTGGTGGGACTCAACCCATTCAATCTCCGAAAGTCAATGCAGAAGTTAACCTTCCCGTCAGGCTTGGGCTGCAGAGTGACCGGAGATGTCCACCTAACTGCCCCCTTCTCAATCAACCCCCGTTCTAACATACACTGTAACTCCGCTCTGAGGGCTGGGAGTTTAATGGGTGGAATTCTGTAGGGTACTGATTTAAAGGGGGGGGGGGGGGGTGATCTCCCACGTCCACGTCATGCACCACTCGAGTTGTGAGGCCTGGATGCTCTGCAAACACAGTGGGGTATGAAGCAAACAGGCGCTGCACGGCTACACGCTGTTGCTCAGGCAGGTGCACTAGAGCATCGTCAGCCACCTGTCTGGAGTTCCCCGCCCACTGGTCAGCAGAGACATGACACTCCCAGTTATCTTCCACCTGGGCTTCACTGTCCCTCACTCCTTCTCCACCATGACCGCTGCAGGTCAACACAGGGACAGCGAGAGGCTCAGGGGGGCGCCTCACAAACTCTTTCACCAGATTCACATGGCACAGCTGATTATTTTTACGCCTATCTGGAGTAGCCACAAGATAGTCTAGGTCAGAGATCTTCTTTACCACTTTATAAGGACCAGCGTACTTAGCAGACAACGGATGACCTGGCAGAGGTAACAGAATCAACACCTCCTGCCCCACCTTAAACTCCCGGAGTTTTGTCTTCTCATCGTACGTGTCCTTCATCAGTGCTTGCGACCCTACCAAATTCCTACCTGCCAACTCTAGGCTTCACAGCATTCTCTCTCTGCTCTCGAGGACATACTTTAACATGGAACATGGTTTTGCTGTGCCCTCCCAGATTTCTCTAACCATGTTGAGGGGGCCTCTTACCTGATGTCCAAAGACTAACTCATTGGGACTGAACCCGAGGCTTTCACCAGGTACCTCCCGAGCAGCGAATAAAACATAGGGCAACCCAAGATCCCAATCCTTGCCATTTTCAACACAGTAACAACGCAGCATGCTTTCAGAGTCGAGTGCCACCTCTCCAACACCCCTGGACTCTCTGGGTGATAGGCTGAAGAGACAACTGTACTGATACCGTGCTGCTGCATGGTCTGTTTGAAAAGGTTAGAATTAAAATTGGACCCTTGGTCTGACTGCAATTCCTGCGGGTACCCGTACCTAGAACAGTACAATAGCAAGTTACGAACAACAGTCTTAGCAGTACCATTTCACATGGGGTATGCATCCGGATAACGAGTGGCAACATCCATGATTGTGAGGAGATCGTTGTTGCCTGCACTAGTAGGGGGTAGAGGGCCAACCATGTCTATTATAACCTTACTGAATTGTGGCCCGATTACAGGAATAGGGTGTAACTGAGCCTTGGGAATACACTGGATTGGTTTACCTACTGTCTGGCAGGTACTGCACATTGCCACCCAGGACGCCACATGTGCCTTCATACCTGGCCACCAAAACAATTTCGCCAATGCTGCTACCGTCTTACGTACACCCAAATGCCCTGCCAACGGTACATCATGCGCCAACCTCAGTAGGCTATCACGGCACACACTAGGCACTACCAACTGGTCAACCACTCTCGACCCACCCTCCCAACTCCGTCTGGGATCTAGAAAACGCCTGTACAAGATACCCTCCACACGAAAGAAGTCCCCCGGCTTTGCATCCCCGTCCTCCTCAAGTTCCACTGCACCGTTACTACACTTCTGAAGCTCAGGATCACCTAGCTGTAGCCGACAGATATCCGAAGGAGCCAATTTATCTAGATGCTCCCGGAGCAACTTATGGCCTCCCCCGATACTGGGCTGTTCTATCCTATCTTGCTTAAGTGTGTAACGGTGCTGTCTCGGAGTTTTCTCATGCCCTACCTCCTCACCAAGTGTGACAGGTTCTGGGGCCACTCCGGACCTAAACATTGGTGCTAATACTGAGTCGCCAAGGAGAGTCGCTGGATCAAAACTCACAAAACTTCTCCCAACTTTAGCTTTCTCCTTCCGACCGTTCCTCCGCTGGTCTAGAGACTGATCAATAGGCTGTGACACCTTAGGTGCACGAGATCAGGTGACAACACACGCCATCTGCTGTAATTGACACCTCTCGAACAACTCCTGCCCCTCCCTACTCACGTCGGCCGCCCTCTCGGCAACGACTAAGGGTGGAACCTCAGAAGTAGGCACCGCAAAGTCGTTGCCGAGAAGAAGGTCGACGCCCTCTACTGGCAGTTTCTTTACGATTCCAACATCTATCTCTCGTGTCACACCATCAACCTCCAGCTCCACTCGAACCAATGGGTAGGATGCACCTGTATCACGCAACAACTCCAACCCATGCTTGCAACCAGCCCAACTCACGCAGCCACGCCCTCTATGGTCGCAAAAAGCATCGCGGACAGGTTTCGAGCCTTCCGGACACTCCTTCACTGGCTGTGCCCCTGCACCTGACATATCACCCCGGGTAAATGAAGAAGACCTCAGAGACAACCCAATGTTGCTAGCCAAAGACATGACTGCTGCAGATTGGTTACTAAGGCAGGAAAGTGCAAAATGCCCCTTTTTACGACACTTAAAACACTCTACTTCACCCTTGGACTTCCCCTGAGGTGGGGAAGGGCCCTGACCTTTCTTAAACGGAACGGCTTTCTGTTTGTGATCAAAATTAGTATCATTGCTCTTACTTTTGTTATTAAATGTTGCATCACTGACTCGGGGGGGGTGGAGTGTTGCGCCCCTTGTTAACTGCATCGGTCCATTGTGCAGACCCGCACCCACGAATCAGCGATAATCTCAGGTCAGCCATCTCAGCTGCCTCTTGTAGAGTTTTAGGAAGTTTCTCTTTGAGGTTCAAAGTCAGGTTGCCGCCTGTGCATTTAAAAAATTGCTCTAGAAGGACTAACTGCTCAATCTCTTCGAATGTCGTCACCTTCTCTGACTTCAGCCAATTTCTCAAAGCATCAGACAGTTCCCGGGCATGTTCTAGAAAAGTGCACTCACGACCCTTCGTAACACCCCGAAACTTCAACCTATATGTCTCTGGTTGTAACTCGTATGCCCGCAAAACAGCAATGCATAAGTGTGTTGATTTTCGGTGTGAGCATCCTAGGTTCGAATCCCCGGACTGCCACATGTGTTTGTTAATTTCATTAATAGAGTTTAGGAGTAAAGTTGGTTGGTGGAGAGAACATAATAATACCTCATAATCGATGCAAGATTCCAAGGGCAACGCATCATATGCCTCGAGTCCTTTGCCAACCAACCTAGATGAAACGAGGGCTGCCCACTTAACCTCGGGCCATTGGTGCTCCCGGCACTTCTTCTCAAAACGCAGGAAAAACTCGGTGACACCCGACTCGTCAAATGCAGGGACTAACTTAAGAAGGTACGATAAAGACTGATCAAGACCTCGATTCCCAGAACCGAGATGCTGCCCGGTCGACTCCACCCGAGACTTCTCAAGCTCTATGTCTGCACAGTACTTCGTAGCCTCAACCTGAAGCTCAGCCTCTCGCTGCTGCTGCTCAGCCTCACGTATGGCCTTTCTCTCTTCAGCCTGAATCCTAAGCTCAGCCTCATACCTCGAGCTCAGCCTGACGTATGGCCTTTCTCTCCTCAAGTTTGGCGAGTTCGAGCTGAAACAACATCTCGGAAGACAAACCCTGAGGAGGGGTTGCTACTATTGGGGACCCACCCCGTGAATCACCTAGAGGCATACCCAACCGCCAGCGGGTATCGGCCTGCGGGAACGTACCCGGCTCCAGAGCCCGAGGGGGCACCATGGTAGGAGTCAAGTGGAATGAAGGCTGGGCCGAAGGTGCCCCAGCTCCCGCTCCACCCGAAGCCCCACGCACCCCACCGAGCACACAGGTAACCAGCTCACCTCTCGACAAACCGCTAGTACCAGGAAACCCTAAGACCATGGCTACACACTGCAGTCCGTACCGGCCTAGCCCCGACACACGATCCGCTGACACAGGCTCCTCCAAAAATATCCGAGCATCCTCCTCACTGTTCACCACCCAAGCGCCCCTAGACACCTCCACCTTCTCCACCTCCTCGCCTGCTTCCCGTACTGTGTCCTCACTGTGCACTGATCCGTCGTTCGACATAGTGTCCACCGGAAATCCTCAACGTTTATAAAAAAAAAGAAGTACCTAAACTCTCATGTAGCACTATTCACTAAAAAAAAATGCTTGAAGACAACTCAAGTGCTATACTACGTTGCCAAAAAAAATCCAAAGTGTCCAAAATATTCCTCAAAAAACAAATTTCCAAAAATCCTGCAATTATTTCTTAGTTCACTAATTTCGCCATTTGGTATGACGACTAAGATAAGATACTAGGCAAGGTCGCCATTTGTTACGACCGGGGCTACGAATAAAACAAGGGCACTTAATGATTGGACTAGTAATAGGGCACTATGCAACAACGGTACGCTAGATCCAAACCCTCGAACTTATATGCCGGCGAACAAAACACCTATACCCTCCAGAGTTAATCTGCGATAGCGGGGTATTCTTAACTGGGCATAAATGTACTCTACTTCAGGCTAACCCACACTGGTATAGCCTGATAACAAACAAGATGCAAGTTACGTTAAAATGCATAAAAAGGAAGCTATGGAAAGATCAATTAAATCACTGCAAGATTTAATACAATAAAAAGATGCTTTAATACAGTTACTCTAAACACCAATAAACTCTTCACCCCTATCTGAAAGAAAGTGAAGTATAGTCCTACAGCATAGACCTGGAACCTTCTGAAGAAAGTCTGATGCTCATAAGATGCTCGTATCTAATCTTGAACTATATAAAGGCAGGAGGCAGGACACCACACGTGTAAATTAAATACACTAAAAGATAGGACATATAATGTTAACTGACACGAGAATACTATAAATGCGCAACGGTAGCAATGCTAGACACTAAAAGAAGTACTTCCTCATCAACGAAACAGTCTGCTATGGTTGTGTGACTCAACAACAACCTAGACTAATAAATGCTGTGAATAATAATGCATACATATCAAAGAGCTTATATTAAATACTAATAAGTGTCTACTCGATTAATAATGTCTAGCTGGAATACTCTAGGTAAGGAACTGTGGTTGAGCAAGACAGGCTCGTAGCCTAGCGATGTCCTTAAGACTGCATCCTTTAAGTTACGTTAATTGACTAGGGTGCTCTCTTGATAGATCCAGATCACAAGTATCTGGTTCCATCCTGGCGACCCTCTAAAGACAAGCAAAGATGCAGCAAAGTGTGGAACTGGAACAGGCCAAAACCCTCGGTCAACACAATGCTGCACTCGCAAAGGACGCAACCGAAAAGACAACACAGGCTACCACAGGACCGGTCGAAGTCGTGTAGGTATAAGCAAACCGTACACACATCGGAGACCACGACTACAGTTACCTTATCCCAGTCTAGCATTAAATAAAAGAGCAGAAACACTAAATCAATAATGGAGACACACTAAGTTCTTAACCTATACTAACTAAGAACCCTCAAACCTATTCTAAGTACATGTAAATATTTCTGAGGACAGCGCATGCAATACAATGGGCCGGCTATGGAAACCGTATGCAGAACCCAAGGGGATAAGTAATTGAATAAAGGCGAGAAGTAATGGAAAAGAAGAAGGTCAGAGAGAGAGAGAGACAGTGGTAAAGGGGGTATTCGGGAGAGAGTATGCAAAGGGATGTTAGAAGCACGCGCGCCAAGCCTGTCCTGACGAGGACAGCTCCTGGGGACCCTCATGCAGGAGGCAAGTTACACAGGAGCGGCACGATGGTCGGCCAATCACGGGCCGATACGTCACAAGACAGCAGGTGTCACGTGACACAGCCAGACAAGTCGGCTAATAGCGAGCGAGAGGCAAGAATGCACAAGTGACTCAGACACTTACTACCTTCTCGCTCTGAAAGTCTCTCTCATTCCCACGCTTGTACTATCATCACTACTATTGATATAAAATACAACCCGTTGTCACAGACGAAAACAAAGACCACCACTGGACTGTCTGTGACAATGCGATTACAAGGAAAGAAAGAACAACATCCTCGGATAACTGTAGCCTATTTCGATGTCGCTGGCGAGCGCTAGGGGCTAACGAGAGGCGATTCTGCCCACGCTGGTAGACGTCACAGCTTCAAGCGTTTATACCAGGGATGGTTATTCCCACCGCACAGTTTACATGGGAACCGGCTACTACCACTCTGTGTTGAGAATGCAGCCATAGCCACGGACTCCTGGGGAGTCCTGACCAACCATGTTATACAATTCTTCCTGAAAAGACCGTGTGAAAGTCTTGTAATCAAGGCTTTGCTCACCCATCTCCCTCCTAATGGTCTCCTTAACTGGTGATGGCAATTTATTCAGCAATGTAACCACACAGAACTCTTCCAGACTCACCTGTTGACTAGTCATAGATCTCATCGCATTCTCCATGTTGACATAGAAAGCCTTTAGTTCTATGGCCTGACATTTAGGTGCGACAAGGTTATGGAAATGCATGATATGTGCCACTTTTACTCTGTCGGGATGCCCTTAGAAGGTTTCTTGAAGCAAGTCTAAGGCAGGGGCGTAACCTGCACCCTCAACCGTGAAGCCTTCTATTAATTTATAGGCAACCCCCTTTAACTGACCCTTTAAGTATGTTAATTTTTGAATTGCACTTAAGTCAGTCCTTTAATGCACCACACATCTAAACATGTCCCAAAACCCAGTCCATAATGTGGGGTCGCCAGCGAAGGTGGGCAGAATCAGGTGCGGCAATTTAACTCCCGATCCTTTCTTGTTGTCGGATCGAGTTTGCCCTTCTAGTGGTTTACCCAATTTCTCCTTTAAACTGGCGATTATCCCATAGATATCAAATAAGTAGATGGTATCCACTTGGTTCTCCTTAAAATATTCATCGTCTGAGGTATACAGCGGCAACAAGACCTCTTGATTGGCCTCAAACTTGGCCACTTGGGTCTGCACGCTAAGCAGTTTTGCCTCGACTTCTACCGGAGTTGCGGTTTCCAAGACATCATCTAAATTTTCAGACAGGACAGTCAATGAACCTTTAAGACCTGCCCTACGGCGTTTGCCTTGGGCTAGAGCGTCCATATTGTCACCTTTAGTCTAAAACAAATGGAAATGGCAAATCCTAGATTTTTACGACAGTTTACTTGAAACAGGAAAATCTTCCGCCGATCAAACTCGGGTCCAAACGCGAGCAACTAAGGACAGATAATCAAAGAGCGAGAACAAACGCGAGTAACATCAAGTGCGAGAGGGGGAACAAATTGCAATAATTTTCATGCTGATCAAACTCTGGTTCTAACACTAAACGCGAGCAACGGTAAGAAAAAAAAGGGAGAGAAAAAAAAAAGGATATATTAACAAGACAAAGGAGTACAAAGGAGTACAAAGGAAATCAAGCAACAACAGATCTAGTGACCCTTCTAGGCTGCTTGTCCTCCAAAACACTGAGGATCAAGTGTCCAAACAGTGGTTTAGAGAGGGTAAGGGAACATTGGAAAGGGAACTACTGCCCTGCCACTAACGTGGCAGGACTAGGAAGTTAGTAGGGGACATATGGGTTAGTAACTGAGGGGAGGATAAAGTTATTCATTTACAAACGCAGTCAGTCGCGGGTTTGATGCGAGATATTTGTCTAGGCGGAGTTTAAATGAATCAACGGTGCTGCAGTCTATAACGTCTCGGGGAAGCCCATTCCACAAGTTGACAACTCGATTGAAGAAGAAATTCTTAGATTCGTGGGAGTTAAAAGATTTACCAATAATTTTGCAACCGTTTCCCCGCGTGTAATTAGATTGGTCGATAGTGAAGTACTTACTACAGTTCATATTGTCGATGCCTTTGATGATTTTGAACACTTGAATTAAGTCACCTCTTAATCTGCGCTGGGTTAAAGGAAATAGATTTAATTCTCTAAGACGCTCTTCGTATGGTTTGTTCTTTAGGCTAGGTACCATTTTGGTAACTCTACGTTGAACTCGTTCTAGCTTGTTTATGTCTTTTTGGTAATAAGGGCACCAGCATTGAACGCAGTATTCCAGAAGAGGGCGGACTAAGGAATTGTAAAGGGTTAGGATTACGTCTTTGGATTTATGCTCAAATGATCTGCCTATAAAGCCAATTATTTTGTTTGCCTTCTTAACAACTTCTGAACCTTGTTGACTCGGTTTTAGGTTACTCGATATTGTTACTCCCAGATCGGTTTCTCGGTTTACATTTTTAAGCCGAGTGCCATTCATCGAATAGTTTGCTTTCTCATTTAGGTATCCGATATGTAGTACTTTACATTTTTCCGCATTGAAACTCATTTGCCAAATTTGGGCCCAACATGACAATTTATCTAGATTGTGTTGCATATCGTCAACTTGATCTTTTGAGAGTACGCTATTTGCAATTTTTGTATCGTAAGCAAATTTTGAGATTGTACAGGTGAGACCCTCATCTATGTCGTTGATGTAAATTAGAAAGAGAATTGGTCCTAGTACCGATCCCTGGGGTACCCCGCTACTTACATTGGTCCATTTAGATGCCTTACCGTTTATGACTACTCTTTGCTTTCTGTCGCCGAGCCAATTTTCTATCCATTTCAACACACCGTCTTGTATTCCATGCGCTTTTAGTTTTAGCAGTAAACGTTTGTGGGGAACTTTGTCAAAGGCCTTTTGAAAATCAAGGTATATAATATCTACAGCTTTACTCTCATCGTAGAGGTTGAGGATATCGTGGAAGAAGTCCAAGAGGTTTGTTAAACAGGAAAGTTTTTTACAAAAGCCATGTTGAGTATCTTTAAGTATGTTATTTTCCTCTAAGTGATTTACGAGTCTGTCTCTTATGACCGTTTCTAGCATTTTACATACAACTGAGGTTAAGCTAATTGGACGATAGTTAATGGGTAGGGATTTGCTGCCTTTTTTTAATATCGGTGAACATGGTGATAAATAGCCGATCAAACTCGGGTTCGGACCTAACACTAAACGCGAGCGACGGGATAAATGGCAAACTATCAGAACATGGGTGGTATTAGTACGCATCAAGATTTACTAATAATTTAGAAAAGCCAATAGATATCTTTAAATTTAGATTTAGTCAGGCTTAATCAGAAAGAACAAGACTTATTGAACTTTAAATTTAGTCAATCAGAAAAAATTAAATTTATGGGTTAGTTAAATTTAATGCATATTCCATTCCATGAATGTTTTATCAAGCAGAGCCTCAGCGTCCGCACCAAAGAACACCCGAGCCGACTCCACGATCTCACGGAACAACCGATCTGAGGAGGGCGGTGTGAGATGGATTCCGTCCCACCCAAAATCAGCTGCTGCGGTATTCATGGGCATGTATCGGCTCCGGGTCCATGGCAGGTTGCGCTTAAGCCACTGATTGATGGAGTTTCGGATACGGTTAAACTCGGCGGGTTCGACTCTTTGTGGATTCTGGCGCTTCTCTATGCCGATTATGTAACAGTGACCTCCTGTATGACTCTCGATATCTCTGGCCAACTCCTGGGTTTGATTGGCCAGTTCCTTAGGGGCAACGCCTGACCTAATATCGTTGCCACCTATTACCAGGTATGATAAGTCAGGATGCCAGCTAACCAAATGGTCCCACGCTTCAGTGCTACGCAAGGTACTTATTCTAGCCCCTGGGGCGGCAAGAGATTTGATTGTGTAGTGGGGGTGGTAGATAGGCTTATCTATGTATAATTCGCGCACATATGAATGGCCAATTATGGCCACCTTTTTTATGAGGCCAGGGTAAATAGCCCTCTCTGGCTCAAAACCTTCCCCTACACCACCTCCCGTTGCCCCGTGCTTAAAAAAAACATGCGCCATGTATCCGTGGTTAAGATGATTTAGTGGACTGTATCTGAATACCATACAATAAATTATATCACCTGAATACGGGTGCTAGTGCTGTAGGACCTAGTTGCCTTGTTGAGCCATGGCGATGTTACAAGATGGCGTGTGGGAAACGGGAGTGTTAGTTAATAGGATAGAGTTAATGCATAAAGAAGGGGGCCACTATATTGGATGATTGATGGGAATGATGAATGACCTATGGATTAGTATGGATAGATGGAGAAATGATGAGCTAAGTACTATCACTAATGGGGCGAAAGGTGAGGTGAAACACGAGAGTGTAGGCAGTCGGTCCGGTTGATGTGGCGGCTAGGTAGAGACACAGTCTACATCTATATCTGTAGACTGTGGGTAGAGTGCGGGGCCCTCACCATATTCGCGGGAGGTACGCCGATATCACGCATGCGCGAATAGGTAGGTATATATATTTTTCCTCCCAATTATAATTACCTAAGTTCATAGGAATGATAGATTACCCAATATCCAATACAGAACATAATTAATTATTCTATATAATTATTGATCCCACAAACTTAATACTAAAGACTTAATGTAATACTTAAAGTAAGACTGTCCATATCAGAGTTTGGACAATAATTGGGCCTGTGGATCTGAAGTATATGTGATAACAAACTTAAACTTCACCTTGTTCATTTATGGCATTGAAAGCAAATGATGGCCGACTTATAACAGGATCTCAAAAGTAACTTACTAACTAGTTTATTGCACTTAGTTCTTGTTGATTGTGAATACTTTTTCTCTTCTACCACTTCACAAGCTTTGGTCAGGAAATTATGGACGCCTTTTGAAGCAAAATATATGATACACTGGCGAAATAATTTCGACTCTACTCTTTCAAGCAGTGTGGTACAGGTGGATCCTCCCCACATATGCAAACAGTATTCAATGCATGGGTACACGGTGCCCCTGTACAGACTTAAGAAGCTGTGTGGGGTAAAGAACCTATGGAGACAGTTGAGCACACCTAACATTTGGGAAGATGTTTTGAGCAAGAGCAGTAATCTGGGCTTTCCAAGAAAGATCAGAAGAAAAAGACATACCAAAAATTTTGAGAGAAGATGAAGGGTTGATTTGTGTGTTGTTGAAGATTAAGGGATAATCGTCCGGAAAATTGTAAAAGGTAGATTGATGGAGGAATTGGGTTTTGGAAGCATTGAAAGCAATGTTGAATGGCTCACTCATTCAGCCAGGACTGATGATGCTGGTCTTGAATGTGAGCTATTTGCAGACTCATTTAATCTCACTCAACTAGTCAACCAACCCACCCGTGTACCAGATAATCCTAATCATAATTCCCACCTACTGGACTTATTTTTAACAACCAATTCAGAAAATTATGATGTTACAGTGAGGTCCCTGCTTGGATCTTCTGATCACTGTCTGATACAGACCACCTGTCTATCACCTACCACACCTTCCCACTCTGAACCTGTTTTGGTGACTAAATGGCATTACGATAGGGCAGACTGGGAGGGTCTTCAAAGTTTCTTTATTGATATTCCCTGGACCTCTTTCTTTTCTAATGATGCACACTCCACCTTGAGCCACATACAAGATTTTGTAAAAATTGGAATGGAAACTTTTATTCCTCATCAAAAGTACAGTAACAGATCTAATTCACCTAAATGGTTTGACCATAATTGTGCTAGAGTAACTGAACAAAAAGCAATAGCCTACAATGCATACACAAGATAAAAAACACATGAAGCCTTTAATTACTTTAGAAACTTCAGAAATCATGCCAAAACTGTATTAAACCTAACTAAATCAAACTTTCTCCACAAGCAGGCAAATAAACTTCTAAATAATCCAAATGATAACAAAATATTTTGGTCTACTCTTAACTCATTCAAATCCAACTTCACAACTGCTTCATCCATTCCACCATTAAAATCTCCGACTGGCAATCTTGTAAGTGACCCACGAGGTAAAGCTAACCTTCTTGCGGATATTTTCTCCACCAACTCAACCTTAGATGAAATAAATCAAGATGTCCCTGTACTTAATTTTAATTCGCCTGAAATTCCCTCACTTAAGATCCACACCAGACATGTCAAAACTATTTTGCAGAATCTCTCAGTAGATAAGGCTCCTGGTCCAGATGAAATTCCTCCAATAGTGCTTAAGAATTGCTGCTTGGTGCTCGCTCCTGTATTGGCAAATTTTGTCCGTCTATGTACTCATACCTCATGCTTCCCAGTACCCTGGAAAGAAGCAAACATCCATCCAGTTCCTAAAAAAGGTGCCTCTTCAGATCCATCAAACTACAGACCAATAGCTATAACTTCCACTCTTGGTAAAGTCTTTGAAATTATATTAAATAATCACATAATTAAGCATCTTGAGAATAATAAATTAATCAGTGATAGGCAATATGGTTTTAGACGATGTCGATCAACTGCAGACATTCTTTGCCTTCTTACGCATCAAATCAACCAAGCTACAGACCAACATGGTGAAACACATACAATAGCACTGGATATATCAAAGGCATTTGATAGAGTCTGGCATCAATCCTCATTGTCGAAGATGTCACACTATGGCCTCGCATCATTAGTTCCACTAATTTCTTCTTATCTTCATAACAGAAAAATATGTGTAATGGTAGATGGCCTTTATTCTCAATTTCACTCAATAAATGCTGGTGTTCCCCAGGGATCAGTTTTGGCCCCAACTCTGTTCCTCATTCATATCAATGATCTCATATCTACCACTCATAATCCAATACATTCCTATGCAGATGACTCAACACTCTACAGTTCCTTCACATTTACCAATTCTTTCACCCAACCCGATTTTATAAATTCAAAAATAAGCACTGCAATTTCTCTGAACCAGGACCTTTCTAGAATTGAAGAATGGGGACAAAAGAATCTAGTTTCCTTTAATGCACAGAAAACCAAGTACATTCAATTTTCTAACCGACAGAATCTCACTGACTCCCATATATTTTTTAATGATTTAAATATTCCCACTTCCCCTAGTATTGACATTCTCGGTGTAACATTAACTACTAACTTGAGCTGGACACATTATGTTAGAAGCATTGCTAGGAATGCCTCTAAAAAACTGGGACTCCTGTACAGAGTTCGAGAATTCTTCACTGACGAGCAGTTGGCCGTAATATATAAAAGTCATGTGCGTTCTCAGATGGATTACTGTTCACCTCTGTGGAGTGGAAGTGGAGTGGTTGCATTGAGGCAGTTGGACAGAATTCAAAATAAAGCTATTAGATTAATCAATAACCCTGCAATCACACAGGACCTTCCTACATTATCCATATGAAGAAACGTTGCATCCCTTGCATTATTCTACAGATATTTTCACAGCAATTCTTCCGAGGAACTTGCTTCAATTGTGCCGCCTCTCCAAATCTTTCCCCGTAGAACTAGGGCAGCTGAGAGCGCCCATGAATTTACACTTTCTCCTCCACAATGCAGAACTTCTGCTTATCAAAATTAATTTATCCCTAGAACTACTACTCTTTGGAATTCACTTTCCTCGAATTGCTTTCCACAAACTTACAATCTACAAATGTTTAAATCCAGTTGTTACAAACATTTTATGAATGGAGGATGCCTTTAGGCACATGGACCTTTTTGTTTTATCTGTTTTTCCTTCCTCCGTTCATTGTCTCTTAAAAAACAAAAAACAAAAAAAAAACAAGGTTATCTCTACCTCAATCGGATATAATTGATAGATCAGAAGACAGATGTGCTATGGCATCATCATGCGAGTTTTGAAATAACTGCATGGTGGGTCGTTGTGTATAGCTAGTTAATAGTGTAAGGTATAATAACTGCATGGTGGGTCGTTGTGTATAGCTAGTTAATAGTGTAAGGTATAATAACTGCATGGTGGGTCGTTGTGTAAAGCTAGTTAATAGTGTAAGGTATAATAACTGCATGGTGGGTCGTTGTGTATAGCTAGTTAATAGTGGAAGGTATAATAACTGCATGGTGGGTCGTTGTGTATAGCTAGTTAATAGTGGAAGGTATAATAACTGCATGGTGGGTCGTTGTGTATAGCTAGTTAATAGTGTAAGGTATAATAACTGCATGGTGGGTCGTTGTGTAAAGCTAGTTAATAGTGTAAGGTATAATAACTGCATGGTGGGTCGTTGTGTATAGCTAGTTAATAGTGTAAGGTATAATAACTGCATGGTGGGTCGTTGTGTATAGCTAGTTAATAGTGTAAGGTATAATAACTGCATGGTGGGTCGTTGTGTATAGCTAGTTAATAGTGTAAGGTATAATAACTGCATGGTGGGGTCGTTGTGTATAGCTAGTTAATAGTGGAAGGTATAATAACTGCATGGTGGGTCGTTGTGTATAGCTAGTTAATAGTGTAAGGTATAATCATTGGCATAGTAGGCTAGTGGATAGAACTGAAGGTACAATTGAGAAGATCATTAACAAATATTAGAAACAAAACTAGAGATGGAACAGAACCCTTAGGAACTCCGGAGTAGATAGGTTGAAGAAGTGATTGATGGCTGTCCATGACCACAGCTATGAAATGGTCAGAAAGAAATTTGGAGATAAAGGCACATATTGAGGGATAGAAACCGAGGGACGGTGGTTTCGTAACAAGGGATTTGTGCCAGGCTTTGGGTACTTGTAGTGCAATAGAAAATGTCTCCCTGAAGTCCCAAAAGGAGGATGATAAAAAGTTAGTCAGATAAGAAAGGAGATATTACCAGTAGAGCGGCCGTTAAGGAAACCATACTGTCAATCAGAAAGTAAGTTATGGAAAGATAAGTGCTTCAGACATTTTGAATTTAGAAAACACTTTAGAGATGCAAGATATGTGAGCAATTGAACGATTGTTGGAGGATTGAGAGTGGTCATTCCGGGACAAGCTGAATGATAGCAAGCTTGCAGCAAGAAGTTAATATATTAGAAGCAAGACAGGCAGAAGAGTTTCTCTAGGAAGGGAGTCAGCATGGAAGAACAGTATAAAAGAACAGTTTAATGAGTTAAATAACTGTCTTTAAATATGTAGTTCAACAGTCTGTTTTCTTTCCAGTTTTCTCAACTATCTTTCCTCTTGACTATTTGGTCCTATACTCTGTGTCAGCGACTCAGTCAAAATTATGGTCCACTTATATGGCAATAGTTTCAGCTTATTGGTTTGTGTGACTGTTATTAAGAACTTTGTTTAGAAGCAATAATTACTACAAGAGGAGACATTGGAGACGGTTGCTAGAGCCAATCAGCTAGAATTATTGACATATAGATGGTCCGTTATTTTGCAGAGTCGCTGAAGCAGAGTAGAGGAGGGTATTTTTGAGCCTCCCCTGTTTCGCTTCATTAGTTTGGATATTTTAAGACTTTTCACCACATTAGTTTGGCGACAGTAAGATGTTTCACCCCATTCAGGAGTCTATTTCTTACTGGCGTAAAATAGCGAGCCTGTAACTAGAGTAAATCTGCCTTCGGCCAGGAAATTTTTCCATCAAACAATGTGAAAATGTCTAGGTAGGCATATTTTGTTTTGAAGGATGCTTGGGAAGGCGTTTTTGTTAGCCTAGGGACACACTAAAATACATTGCTCGTAAATAGCAACACCAAGGAATATCCTCTATAATGATAAATTAAAGTATCATCAAACGTCAAGACGTCGGATCAAATAGTGTTAATACAAAGAGTATCAAACGAGGGTTTTTTCCCTCGACTTTTATCATCAACAATATTCTGGCTGCGCATGAGGCAAACCTTTTATCATCAACAATATTCTGGCTGCGCATGAGGCAAACCTTTTATCATCAACAATATTCTGGCTGGGCATGAGGCAAACCTTTTATCATCAACAATATTCTGGCTGCGCATGAGGCAAACCTTTTATCATCAACAATATTCTGGCTGCGCATGAGGCAAACCTTTTATCATCAACAATATTCTGGCTGCGCATGAGGCAAACCTTTTATCATCAACAATATTCTGGCTGCGCATGAGGCAAACCTTTTATCATCAACAATATTCTGGCTGCGCATGAGGCAAACCTTTTATCATCAACAATATTCTGGCTGCGCATGAGGCAAACCTTTTATCATCAACAATATTCTGGCTGCGCATGAGGCAAACCTTTTATCATCAACAATATTCTGGCTGCGCATGAGGCAAACCTTTTATCATCAACAATATTCTGGCTGCGCATGAGGCAAACCTTTTATCATCAACATTATTCTGGCTGCGCATGAGGCAAACCTTTTATCATCAACAATATTCTGGCTGCGCATGAGGCAAACCTTTTATCATCAACAATATTCTGGCTGCGCATGAGGCAAACCTTTTATCATCAACAATATTCTGGCTGCGCATGAGGCAAACCTTTTATCATCAACAATATTCTGGCTGCGCATGAGGCAAACCTTTTTAATAATTGTCACACACTACATATCAATATACCTTCAGTCTAGTTTTGACGCTAGTATTAACCCCTTCTGTACTGGCGACGTCTTGTTAATATTATTCTAGCTATATTTAAACGACTTTGTGCAGTTTAAGAAGGATTTATGGTAGTAAAAAGAGTTACGTGAGATTGTTCTAAGCCTGTCAATTGCAGGAGGTCCTTTTAAAACTGAAAATCATCACCTAATAGTAGCCAGAATAAAGCTAAAAGACAGCACCGGTACATAAGCGGTTAAGTATCCTATAAATATTGCCGACAAAATTATGACTACTGAAAAGCTCTCGAGTGATACCTCCTGTGCGCTCCGAAACGTCTTCCAACTTCACATGCTTCTTTGGTTACTGTATTTTACGTAGTTTTCTAGTTTTTCCCCTATTCCGCTCTTCAAGTACATTCACTTCTCACATTTGTCCTGCTCCACTCACGTCTTATTTCATCCTTTGCTTTCAGTCTTATTTTTTCAGTTTGAATTGTCAATTTTCAAATATCTCTACACATTATATATTAAAGCAATCCATCCCTTTCATCCATTCCAATTCTCTCACACACATACAGAACACATGCATATAAATTCATTCACTCTTTTGTAACTCAAATATATTCCAATTGCACGTTTTTTTTGTTTTTTTGTCTATGTGATTGAGGGAGGCAAAAGGCAGAACTGCCTATAGCGAGTGCCTCCCCCATAGCCAAAATGCCTGGACACACTGAGTTTGATGCAATTTAAGTCGTAGGAAGAGGGAAAGACTGATTCTGGGAGAGAGTTCCAGAGCTCAGCTGTTGAGTAGAAGAAAGATTGAGAGTAACGTTTTACTCTCGGATTGGAGAGTTGCACAGAGTTATTACTATATTTTACTCATTAATAAACGGGGAAGCTCTGGTATTTGAAAGTGCCCGCCAGGCGAACGTATTGAGGCTCATTCCTGACGCAAATTGTCATTATCCGATAAATATTGTTATTTCTTATTCATATGCACATACTTTAAGTTTAATATGAAGATATTAACATGTAGCAGCAATAAAACAAGTGGGAATAGTATTTGGGGGGTGAAAAAGAAGAAATATGGCCGACCGGCTCATTCATGAGAGGAGAGTCGGCGCGGCGCACACACCCCCCTCTCACTTATCGATCCACACTGACGACTTGCAAGTGAAGTCTCTATCTTGCTAAGATCTCTATATGCCTCCCCTTCTATCTTGAAACCGGGTGGGGGATATTGGCGCGGAAAATAAACCGATAAACAAAGGAATAAGAGGAAAAAATAGGTGATAATTGAAAGGGGAGGGAGGGTAATGGGGGGCTTAGACCCATGTGGAGGAGTGATAGGAGGTATGGAGGGGAATTATCTCACTTAATCACATATTCCTCTGTTTTGAGTGCCACTGGGGTCTTTTAAAAGTATTTTTTATAAGCCTTGGATTATAAAAGTCCTGTCGCCTTCGCCCAGTAAAACCTTATAAGAGTCTCAGCGCTGTTCCCGGGTTAATCATATTTTCAGCCTACTTGGCTGCCTTATATTTGTTTGCAAACGGTTTATTTAACTGTTTATTATTATTACTATTATCATGATGATGATGATTATAATTATAATTTTTATATTATTATTATTATTATTATTATTATTGTAGCGAGGTTTCCCTTAGCCTCGCCCCCCTCCTCCCCTCCG
The DNA here is from genome assembly GCA_037953745.1 of Lithodes maja. NCBI lineage: Eukaryota > Metazoa > Arthropoda > Malacostraca > Decapoda > Lithodidae > Lithodes > Lithodes maja. Next base: position 29,081 of record JBAKBP010025873.1, read on the forward strand.
TGTAGCTTTAGCGGTAACCTTGACTGTGTCGCCACGTAACGCCAGCGTAACCACCTCCACCTTACATATAATTTACCTCGTAACTCTCGCTACACTATATACGGCTCCGAGCTGCAATACCACTAGAGGAGGGTGGGTGGGGGGGGGGGCAATTGTAGAAGAGGAGGCAGGAAGGGAGGGAGATTAGAAGGGAGAGAAGTGGGATAGATATAATGGTAGATAAGAAGATAGATAAGTGTTCGTTACATATATAGATTGATATAAAATGTTCAATACATTTATAAATGTACATATATATATATATATATATATATATATATATATATATATATATAGATGGATATTATATAGCTGGATAGATAATATATTGATAGATAGGTGGATTGAGAAAGGGAAAATGTATATTATGGAGACAATTAGAAAGCTGAATGCAATGAGATTATATATATATATATATATATATATATATATAATATATATATATATATATATATATATAGAGAGAGAGAGAGAGAGAGAGAGATAATTAACATAGTGACATTATAAGCTGGTACAAAAGCAAAGCAAATCATTGTTGACAGGTTTTGGGAATGAACAGTAGTGTGGGCTGAATTGTTCTATAAAGGTGTTACATTTGTCAATACGTGGGAGTGGAACATAGTAACCCTTTCAGTATTATCACACTTTCTTCATTCTATGCTGGTTATCATTATAGGATTCCAGCTTAGGAATTCTCTTCAAGGGCAAGATGGATATAATCGATCTAAATAAACCCTTAGACTCCCACAGATCCTTCTGAAGCTTATTGTAATAGTTTAATAAACCCTTAGACTCCCACAGATCCTTCTGAAGCTTATTGTAATAGTTTAATAAACCCTTAGACTCCCACAGATCCTTCCGAAGCTTATTGTAATAGTTTAATAAACCCTTAGACTCCCACAGATCCTTCTGAAGCTTATTGTAATAGTTTAATAAACCCTTAGACTCCCACAGATCCTTCTGAAGCTTATTGTAATAGTTTAATAAACCCTTAGACTCTCACAGATCCTTCTGAAGCTTATTGTAATAGTTTAATAAACCCTTAGACTCCCACAGATCCTTCCGAAGCTTATTGTAATAGTTTAATAAACCCTTAGACTCCCACAGATCCTTCTGAAGCTTATTGTAATAGTTTAATAAACCCTTAGACTCCCACAGATCCTTCCGAAGCTTATTGTAATCGTTTAATAAACCCTTAGACTCCCACAGATCCTTCTGAAGCTTATTGTAATAGTTTAATAAACCCTTAGACTCTCACAGATCCTTCTGAAGCTTATTGTAATAGTTTAATAAACCCTTAGACTCCCACAGATCCTTCCGAAGCTTATTGTAATCGTTTAATAAACCCTTAGACTCCCACAGATCCTTCTGAAGCTTATTGTAATCGTTTAATAAACCCTTAGACTCCCACAGATCTTTCCGAAGCTTATTGTAATAGTTTAATAATAGCCAGACAAAATAACAAACATGCGTCATGGAATACTTAAGTAGGATATTATTATATTTTCTGGCTAGCGCCACATGATCTTATTGAGATTCGAGGTGACCACTTGGAGTTCGTGGATCTAAACACGATCTTAATCATTAATTTCAAACCGTGGTCTCATTATTTATCTCAATAATATTATTTAGTTACCACTATCGGATTTTATTCATCACACGAATGTTTTCTAGCAGAAGTGGTTTAATTGAAGGGAGGATATCATTAGAATATAATATTCACTAAGCCAATACAAATAGAAATGGGAATCTAAATAATACATTATTGCATATTTAATCTTTCAACTGGAAAATAGCTTGTGAAAATAATAGCTTAAGTATAATGTATATAGAAAGAGCAGAAACAAATCAAAAGGCAATTATGGAAGTCAATAAAACGTATGGCATAAATATAACATTTGATCTACTATTTTCTAAACTGAATATGAAGCTGATCAAAATATAAAAAAATATATAATTATATTGTTTCTATATTCTTAACTTTATATAATATCCACCAGTTAGCTTTTCTATTATAAATCTAGTTCTAAAATTAACTTTTTATTTAGTCGCCGTGAATTTATATCATAAGTTGCTTCACTTAGCAGTTGTTAATAGGAGACAATATCAACACGGAAAAGGAAAGGAGGAAAAGGACAACATTTACGAGATCTTTGCCGGTGTACAGTACATGTGAGTATGTGTGTGTGGGTGTGTTTGTGTGCGTGTGTGTGTGTGACCGCATAGATGAGACGGAAACCTGGCAAAGGGAAGAATTGCAAGTGAATTGGCCGACGGAAGGAAGGTGGCAGAGTAGGAGGGAGGGGTTGGTTGCTGCTCCTGGCGTCCCTTTGATGACAAGCGAATTGGTCACGGCTCCCTTGCTGTAATTTCTGTAATTTTCATTCCTGTAATTTGGTACCGCAGAGCGCCACCTGGGGACGCAATATAGCAAGGTGTGATAGTTTCCTGGGTAACGTATGTGGCTTGGGGTTGCTCGGGCTAGAGATCGCTGGCAAGAGACACTGCATGGGAGAAGGACGCGGTGTGGATCAAGAGACTTTTCTTTACCACTGTACGGTTGGCCAAATAAGTCGTGTCGCCGCTGTCATTATGTTTTGATCGCTGTGTGCTGTATTAAGTCAGTCAGATGTTGAATAGGGTTTGTAAAGATAGGAACATGTTTGTATATCTCACTCGAAACGATAAATTAATGCTTAGATAGTGCCAATACCAATTATTGATCGGAATATACTTGGTGCCGCGACATCATTTATTTGGTCGACTGTATTCCTCTTAAGGGGACAGACCTGCTTTTTACCACTTAGTTTTATCCATTGGGCCCCATTTAGCCTACTGTTTTAAGACTTTTCTCCCCATCCAGGTATCGGTTTTTTCCTGGCGAGCGATAACGAGCCTTCAAATTAAGTCAGCTGGATGAAACGTAATCCAACATATGCTGGCTCGCTATCGCTCGCCAAGTTCAAATCGACACCTGGATGAGGATAAACGTTTTAAAACAGTAGGCTGAATGGGGTCGAATGGCTGCTACCTAGAAAGAAACAAAAAGCAGGTCGGCCCCCTGGTCAGTATCAGGACGTCCGTGTTCTCTTGATACTGGCTCGCTACCGCTCGTCACGAAAAAGTCGACACCTAAATGACACGAAAAGTATAAAATATTGACAAAGAAATGAGTCAAAAGGTCTTAAAATCGCCAAACTAATGAGCCGAACGTCATACAATCTGAAACTAATGAGGCTAAGCATTAGGAAGAAGGGGGACCAGAAAAACGACGCATCTCCCCTTAGCATGTAGTAGGCAGTACGCTGTCTATATCATGGTGAACAAAGGTGGTAAAAATGTTTGTATCTCCCAGTTTCTTATACAGTAGAATGCCTTTTATTTCAACTTGTTTATTTTCATCAGTCTCTCGGGTATGATTTTGATAAGCTATATGAATATGGCATCAATGGAAAACTACGGAACAATTGCTCTAATTGGTCGTTTCTATTTTACAATTTCAACTTGAAAGGTTATCAC
>JBAKBP010025874.1:0-32637 GCA_037953745.1 Lithodes maja
CATACTTTGAACAACCATCGCATTGTGCTAAGAGTGCCTAAAACCATCGATAAGCGGTAATAGCCTGTTAAGGAGTGGGCAGTAGATATAGGCAGCTATTCTTCTTCATACACATACACAAAAATATACTATTTCAATGAATCTCATATTGTCCATGCTTACCTATATATGTATATATATATATATATATATGTATATATATATATATATATATATATATATATATATATATATATATGTGTTTTTCTTTTCTTTTTTTGGTATAGCCCTAATTCCTGTCTATTTTCGTCCTTTCATTTAATTTACGTCGTGACCAGATTTGGATTCCATGCTCAGCTCCTTTCTGTTTTCTCATATAATTAGTTTTGTTTCTTCACATTTTTTGTTTTTATTATCTAATATTCTACCTTGCCTGAATCATCTTTGTTCATGTCCTGCTTCGCGTCATTTGTAAGTACTGTAAATGTCGTGTTTACTTTCCTTACTTTATTCATGTTCTTACTTCCGCTTGTTCTCTTATTATCTTCTGTTGTGTCCTTATTTTCCTTTATCTCTCCCATGTTCCTTTTACATTACTGTTCACCATACGCTTTTAATTTGATCTTGATGTGCTGTTTTTTCCCCTGTTCTGCCCTAGCATCCCTTTTCGTCTTCACTAATATTCGTTCTATGTCCGTATTATATCTGTGTTGCCTCTAATATTATTGTATCTGCCGATAATCTCTATTGTCTAATATTATTGTACCTGCAAATAATCTCTATTGTCTACACCTATTATTATTATTTGTTCTGTACCTATTATCTTCCTCTGTTCCTCTGTTTTCACTTTAGCCTTCCCCATTTCTCTACTATGTGCCGTTATTACTTATTTTCTGCCCCTATTAAATATTGCTCTGCATCCTATTACCCTGTTATAGTTTTGTCTGTCAATAATACCTTTTCTATCTCCTTATAATATGCTATCTCCCGGCCTTGTTTACATTCCCAAACCACCTTGTTTCCTTCACGTTATATTATATTCGCGCATATTCTGTTTTATCCTTGCATATTTTGTATTTTGTCTCCGTCAATTAGTATCTGTTCTAATGTGGAGGATGGATGTAGTTACCGGGTGTACCACGACCGACATACAACATAAATCATCTATAAATACTTAACCTAACTAAAAAGCCTAACCTTTAGGTTAGGTTAGGTTAGGTCGTTTGGTTAGGGTAACGTATTTTTGTATCCAAAGGCAGTCAAAATAGACGGGAACATGATGGTGAGCGTCCGCGTAGTGTAAACAAGACGGCCGGTTCACCCGGTAACTACATTCTTGCCCTCTCTTTATCACCATATATTCCCTATAATCCGTTCTGTTCTTCCTTTAGTCCTCTTTTCAATCTCCTCCTTATATTTGTTCTTCTGTTCCTTCTGCCCTCTCCTTTTTACCACCTCCCTATTCTATCCCCCTAATCTAATTATATATAATCCTTTTACAGACCATCCCTCTCCCGAAAGACTCTATTTTGTCTGTTCATTCCCTCCACATGGTATATTTTGTCTGTTCATTCCCTCCACATGGTATATTTTGTCTTTTCATTCCCTCCACATGGTATATTTCTTTTCATGATCTATGTTATTAGATTTTACTATTATCCTTCCATTCTTTCTACCTCTTCTGTCTTGGGTTAGTTTCTCTCTTCCCGTTTTCTTACTACCTCTTACATTATCTTGCTGCCCCCTCACTCTTCCTCCTGATTCAATTATTCTCAATTAGTATCCCCTTCGTCACCTCCTCCATGCCTCCATTTACGAGCCAAACTTCTCATTTTAGCATCAATGTTGTTTCACCCTTCCCCTTACATCACAAAATTATCCTCCTTCCCGCTTTAATATCATGTGCCCTTCTCTTTCTTCCTGCTTCCTGTATTTGTATTTGTTGTTCAGTTTTCTGTCTATCCTTGTTCCTTCCTCTCTTAATCTTCCTTTTTCTCTCATTTTCCCCACCCCCCTATCTTTATTCTATTATCCATAGTGTTTTGTTTCTATGTCATTCAATTTGTTTCTTTCTAAACATGCGTATGTACTCTATCGTCCTTCTTTATGTCATTATATCTACTTTGCTCTCCATAGATAGTGTTGTTTTCTGCTTTGTCATTATATCTACTTTGCTCTCCATAGATAGTGTTGTTTTCTTCGTTATGTCATTATATCTACTTTGCTCTCCATAGATAGTGTTGTTATCTTCTTTGTCATTATGTCTACTTTGCTCTCCATAGATAGTGTTGTTTTCTTCTTTATGTCATTATATCTACTTTGCTCTCCATAGATAGTGTTATCTTCTTTATGTCATTATATCTACTTTGCTCTCCATAGATAGTGTTGTTATCTTCTTTATGTCATTATATCTACGTTGCTCTCCATAGATAGTGTTGTTTTCTTCTTTATGTCATTATATCTACTTTGCTCTCCATAGATAGTGTTGTTATCTTCTTTATGTCATTATATCTACTTTGCTCTCCATAGATAGTGTTGTTATCTTCTTTGTCATTATATCTACTTTGCTCTCCATAGATAGTGTTGTTATCTTCTTTATGTCATTATATCTACTTTGCTCTCCATAGATAGTGTTGTTTTCTTCTTTGTCATTATATCTACTTTGCTCTCCATAGATAGTGTTTTCTTCTTTATGTCATTATAATTATCTACTTTGCTCTCCATAGATAGTGTTGTTATCTTCTTTATGTCATTATATCTACTTTGCTCTCCATAGATAGTGTTGTTTTCTTCTTTGTCATTATATCTACTTTGCTCTCCATAGATAGTATTGTTATCTTCTTTATGTCATTATATCTACTTTGCTCTCCATAGATAGTGTTGTTTTCTTCTTTATGTCATTATATCTACTTTGCTCTCCATAGATAGTGTTGTTATCTTCTTTATGTCATTATATCTACTTTGCTCTCCATAGATAGTGTTGTTTTCTTCTTTATGTCATTATATCTACTTTGCTCTCCATAGATAGTGTTGTTTTCTGCTTTGTCATTATATCTACTTTGCTCTCCATAGATAGTGTTGTTTTCTTCTTTGTCATTATATCTACTTTGCTCTCCATAGATAGTGTTGTTATCTTCTTTATGTCATTATATCTACTTTGCTCTCCATAGATAGTGTTGTTTTCTGCTTTATGTCATTATATCTACTTTGCTCTCCATAGATAGTGTTGTTTTCTTCTTTATGTCATTATATCTACTTTGCTCTCCATAGATAGTGTTGTTTTCTTCTTTATGTCATTATATCTACTTTGCTCTCCATAGATAGTGTTGTTTTCTGCTTTATGTCATTATATCTACTTTGCTCTCCATAGATAGTGTTGTTTTCTTCTTTATGTCATTATATCTACTTTGCTCTCCATAGATAATGTTGTTTTCTTCTTTATGTCATTATATCTACTTTGCTCTCCATAGATAGTGTTGTTTTCTTCTGTATGTCATTATATCTACTTTGCTCTCCATAGATAGTGTTGTTTTCTTCTTTATGTCATTATATCTACTTTGCTCTCCATAGATAGTGTTGTTTTCTGCTTTATGTCATTATATCTACTTTGCTCTCCATAGATAGTGTTGTTTTCTTCTTTATGTCATTATATCTACTTTGCTCTCCATAGATAGTGTTGTTTTCTTCTTTATGTCATTATATCTACTTTGCTCTCCATAGATAGTGTTGTTTTCTTCTTTATGTCATTATATCTACTTTGCTCTCCATAGATAGTGTTGTTTTCTTCTTTATGTCATTATATCTACTTTGCTCTCCATAGATAGTGTTATCTTCTTTATGTCATTATATCTACTTTGCTCTCCATAGATAGTGTTATCTTCTTTATGTCATTATATCTACTCTGCTCTCCATAGATAGTGTTGTTTTCTTCTTTATGTCATTATATCTACTTTGCTCTCCATAGATAGTGTTGTTTTCTTCTTCATCTCTTAGTAGCCTACATACAGTTTCTCTCTCTCTTCTCTGTCACATTTTTCTTCCTTCATTCTTTTCATCCACTGCTTTTTATTTATCCTAGTTCTAAATACTATGTGTTCTATAATTTGGATTGTAGTTCCACCATTGGTCCCCGATAACAATTCCCACAGCACTCTTAAGAAATGATGACGATGACCGAATTCCTGTACTGGCGGAGATAGGTTGTGTTGGTGTTCGGCGGTGTTGATAGCCGGGCACTGTGTACAATCGCGCTAATAAGTGATGACTCGGCACCAAGTATGTTTTGATCAATAATTGATGTCAGCAATAGCTAAGCTTCATTTCTTCATATCGAGTGAAATATACAAACATGTTCCTACACTTACCCACCCTATTCAAAATCTGAGAGACATTAATACAGCACAGAGCAAGCCAAACGTAAGGACAGCTGGGACAAGACTTATTAGCGCGACCGTACATCCTTGATGATGTAGTTCTGTTTGTTGTCACGGCTGGGTGTTGCAGGTGGTGAGATATCCAGGTGACCAGTTTTCGGTGATGCACTTTATGTGATGTCCTCCTTGTCTGGGGCATTTCCTATGACCCCCTGTTTATCTGACGCACTTCATGTGACTTCCTGCTCTTGTGGTGCACTTCCTGTAATAAACTGCTTGTTAGATGTACTCTGTGTAACTGTCTGCTTGTTTGGAGCACTCCCGTTTTACACCTTGTTATAATTAATGGTGTGGTCGACTACCTTACTAGTCCACGGTTATTTTTGGGGCCACTTTCTCCCTCAACTTTAGTTCGGTCCATTAGTTTGGCGATTTTAAGACCTTTCATCCCATTTCATTATCAATAATAAGGTTTTTCATATAATTTAGGTGTCGATTTTTTTCCTGGTGATCGATAGAGAGCCAGTATTTGAGCAAGTACCAGCCATCGGCCTGGACATTTTCTATCAAAAATATACAACTATATCTAGAAGAGGTATCTTGGGGATGTTTGTTTAAGTTTGATGGAGGTCTAGTGAGGAAACTAAAACAAATAGTATATAAATAAAAAAATCGACCATAAAATAAACTCTCCCCCCTAACTTAATACAGGTATATATGACTTTCCTAGTGAGTCTGGTGGGGTAGACTGTGTTGAGTTTAGTGGCAGCATCAGCTTCTTGTGTGTTGAGTGCTATAAAGGTGAGTTGAAACGATGGAAGCAGGAATGTGACTGACCTTTGTTGTAATGAGCAGCGAGCAAGGGAACCTCGGGATGGATATTTATGCTGTGTTATAGTACCCCCTGGATTGAGGGCTTGTGTTGGAACCTGGTGTTACATTTTCTGTTTTGGTGTGGTGCTTTGTGATGTAGTTTAGACGGCCTTGTCGAAATAGCGCATAACACTCTTCCAAATCTGTTCTGGCTTATTCCTTGTCCCAATGTGTCTTGCTTATATCATTCATCAATATCCTTGCTGCCAGGCTTCCACCTTCTTCCTGTAATTGTTCATAACGTACTGTTTCTGTACTCTCCCCCCCCTCTCTCTCTCTCTCTCTCTCTCCCTCTCTCCCTCTCTCTCCCTCTCTCTCTCTCTCTCTCTCTCTCTCTCTCTCTCTCTCTCTCTCTCTCTCTCTCTGTCTTCGTTTCCTCCATCGTTATCTTGATTTTCCCATCTGCCCTCACAATGGTTTACCTCGCGTTGTTATAGGTCCAAGCAATCAAAAGAAGAAAACAACTATTTTTGGCTTTCAATCCCCGTCGTCCTGCTTTTAAGAATGACTAGAGCCCCATATACTCTACGTATCATGCGTACATCGAACATTACATATAAAGTGCAAATTAAAGTGGGAAGCCTTTTGAATTAGTTTACATTAATTTCCTCCATTGTAATGTATATGATCCATATTTTAGGTATTTGTTGACATCCATATTGTTAAAACGTGTTGTCATATTAAATACTTGAATTAGGTATCCTCTTACCGTGTGCCTGTAGACGTATATAATGTAACCCGTCCAGTACCGGTGCCGTCTTTTTAACTTTATTCTGGCTACTCTTAGACGATTTTATTCGGTTTAAAAAGGGCCTCCAGCATTTAACAGGCTTCTATCTCAACCAACCATTATAATTATACCACGGATCCTGCTTAAGCTGCATAATATCATTGTAATAGAGCTAGCATTTAATATAACACGTCACTGATACTCAAAGGGTTAACATTAAGTCGTTCTTCGTATGATATAATCATGAATCGAGGAATGATTGCCGTAATCCTGCAGTGCATTTTTCTCACTTGTAATGTCTTTTTGATAATATAGTTGTTGTTGTTGTTCCCCAAGCTGCCTGGCCGAACAGCCCCAAGGCCCCGAGCAAGGCCAAGGCCATAACCGTGCGCCCCCACAGAACCCTAACTGCCGACCGCAATAAAGCCTGGGTGACCGAAGCCACTCCATGGCGGGGAGCTGAGAAGGGTGCGGAAACACCTGGGAAACCAAAGCCCCACCCAGGGCCCTGTGCCCCTCAGCAATTATGAAGAGAAAGTTGAGGGGCAAAGGAAAAAATGTGACGCTTTGGCTTCCAATCTAGGTAGACTGGGAGGTCAATCCACGGAAGAGACGCCGTCACTTGAAATCTAGCAAATATAAAAGTAAAAGGAACGGTCAGAGTAAGCTATGGGTATGGCAGAGATCGCTCAGTTCTCACTCTGATAGACCAGCCCATCACCATAATATAGTTCTTCGTGTAAGTATTAGCAGTTTGCAGTCATCTACACTTTTATCAATCAATCAAAGTATTTAACACTATGCTATTTAACATTATGCTCAATGCTATTCATAAGTTTAATTTTTTCTCCAGAACTGCATACAAAATTAAATGATAGCCAGCATTAAAATAATAAAATTAGCGTTTTCTTACTGAAGTGCTTACATACGTGGAAGGTTGGTGTATATCCAATATGGAACACAGACTACGGAACCAACAGTTAACTTATGCATGACAACACATAACGACCATTTACATAAATAAGCCAATTAATGGTTCCATATTATATTAATCAAAGCCTCTTGCTTTGAAGTAAGGCTTTGGAATTATAAATGTCTGTCAGTCTTTGTTGTTCTGTAGCAAATCAATACCTCAGCATCGTTAGGTATGACGTTGATTGACAGTTCTACTGAAGGAATACTAAATGAACCTTTCTGATAGTAACTAAACATGCAGACCAGGCCATGAAAGGTGGTGGATTGTGGTCAGCGTTATAACTGTGGGTTATCCTTAGAACAGTAGTAGAATGTTTCTAATGCCAGTTAGAAATATTTCGTACACAAAACGACACATTATTAGCGTCATCATTTATTGGCATCAAGGAAATGATGGTGGCGTGTATTTCGTCCCATTGTTTTGTTCTCTCTCTCACTTTATTAGCAGTCCCTCCTTGTTTGATTCCTTCAAACATAATGTTTTTCGTTCAATGTTTACGATCATTAAGGAATTTCACCCTGACTCGTAGCTGACGCCACACACACATTTATTCAGTGTTTTTGTGAACCCAATATGCGTGAGATCCTCATCTCCTATATTGTTGTAAGGCGTTATCTTTGAAACAATATACTAGGAACAGAAGGACATTGTGATATTTGGTGGCCTCAAATGTTAGTTCATACAATATTGTGTATGTTTATATGTTATGCCTCTCTGTATCTTAGCCAATAAGGCTTCCCAGAAGAGTGTCATGAATACAAGACTGGTGAACATAAACACACATTATCCAAAATAGATTTTACTGTAAGGACATAAACTGTTCACTGTTTATTTTGCAACGGAGGCCTGAAAAAGGTTCACGATAAGCCAATGTTTTGGTTCAAACAATATCAATTATATTCAACGTGTTGGTTTAAAACTCACTATTTTTCAGTTGCTAGCCACAAGCTTAAATGCAACTTGAGCATGAACTTAATTGAGAAATATATATTTACCCCGGGTATTTATAGGAAGCATAGCTGAATATTAGGTTTATTAGGAAAATATTAAGCAAACCACCCACCAATTATTGTCATTATTTTTTTTTTTAGTTTTAGTTTATTTGCATCAATATAATATTATAGTGATTGCCATTAGTTTCAACCTCCGCAAAAATCGTTTTCCCCTTTATCTAACGATCTTAAGACACGGCGCCCGATAGTGGGGAGGGCTATGAAGATCAGGAAAAATGTGGGGTTAAAGGCATAAAAAGGCGATATAATGGCTTTTATGATGAAAGTTGGCTCGGGTTTTGTTGTTTTTCAACTTGAGAAAACCCCAAAATGAAAAAACCCGAGCCAAGTTTTGGCAAAAGTTGGCTCGGATTTTAAGATTTTTCAGCTTCATAAAAGTCAGAAAGTGGCAAAAAAAAGTTGGCTCAGGTTTTCTTGTTTTTCAACTTAACAAAACTCCAAAATGAAAAAAATAACAGAGTCAAGTTTTGGCAAAAGTTAGCTCGGATTGGACTTCATAAAAGCTGAAAATTTAGAAAATGCAAGCCAACTCTTCGCCATTGGATACTGGATGGGGTGTGGGAGAGCTCTGCCCCCCCCCCCCCCCCGTGATTAATTGAAATCATCATCTATGTTGCCCGATAGTGGGGAGGGCTATGAATATGATTTTTATTAATCTCACCACCACACCACCAATGAAATTAATTAAAGTATATATGATCCACCGGGATTCGAACCCGGGTTATCACACACATATTTTTGCCACCTTAACCATTACACCACCAGGACGGTTATATCAGGGAAATATCAGGGACATTGTGGGGTAAAAGATGAAAATAAAGGGAAATATTGAAGAACTTATTCCAAAAACCCAGTAAGCTAATTATCCATTATCCAACAATTAAGCTACATTAAAGATATTAACCTAACCTGCCAACCTTACCTAACCTAACCTAGTATTATGAGTGGGGGCTGCCGCCCCCACACCCCCGCTGGTTGGATGGTACATGGGATAGAAAATGAACTTACCCAGTAAGCTCATTATCCATTATCCAACAATTGAGCAACATTAAAGATTTTAGCCTAACCTACCAACCTTACCTAACCTAACCTAGTATTATGGGTGGGGGCTGCCGCCCCCACACCCCCGCTGGTTGGATAGTACATTGGATAGACAATTAGGTAAATTCCTAGTGTTAATTAGACTGACATGCAGGGAAAAAGAGGTCCGCCGAGTCGTGTTGTGTGCCGTCTATGGGCAGAACAATATGTTTTGTTACAGTAGCTATAATTGCTTTAATGCATTTCCTCCGCTACTGACATATACAGTATAGGAATGAAGTCATAGAAATTGATGGGTGCGCTGTGTAAGTAACGCTAGAATAATACCGAAAACACACTATAGGTGCAAATAAACTTTATATAAAATAAATGTGTTCATCTCTAATAATAATAAATAACCAACCTTATGTAACAAAGGGACAGTCACGGCGTGTTCTGAACTTATCCTCGTAATAATGGTGTGTACACCGCCAGTGATCTTTATCTGGCCGGTAATGGCAAGGATGTCCACACCTAGGACAACACTTGTAGGCAATATACCGTGGTCTGTAAGTATCTTAAGGGCTGCCTGGTTGTTTTGAGAAATTTCTATAATTATTGTATCAGGGGTAAGTGCACAACCACTACAGACACTGGCCATCCTGTACCTGACATTTAAAACCATGCTGCCTGCCGGTGGGCTGGAGTTCAATGCACTCATTGGCTGACTAAAATTACGTAATTGTCCATATATTAATCCATGATTGGGTGACTCCTTCAATACCGTAACGTATGGTGACGTATACAAAAAAATAACCAATAATATGGCAGAAACATAGTGACGTGTTGATCATTAGTTCACATAGAGAAAGGCAGAGGGCTTTATAGTCGAATATTTACGATAAAAGCGCTCCTCAATTATAGTATCAACATTGCTGACCTAGCGGGGTGGCGTCTGTGGGAAACGCTGGACAAATATCGTTATAGGTTACAGGTTCTAGGTTCTGTATCTCCCTTAATATAATTTTTCGAGGGTTGACACTTATTTTAACATGGAGTATAGGTTATATTACATCCTAAATGAAATTTTAAAAATCTGTGAAAATTCTTGGGTTGTTTATATAATACAAGTTACTGTGGGACACGTAATATGTTGAAGGGGGAGCTCTGGCCCCTCTAAACACCCGTCACTTATGTCATCATAATCTGTTGTACTTCATAGGGGGTCCAATTAAGGAGAAAGTTAATTAACAGACGAAATTAGGCCGCAAACTACAATAACATAGCAGGCCGCCGTTTATGGGAGACATTTTACACATAATTTTCAATGTTAATTTTCTCCCTTAATCGATTTTTCCAAATAATCAAACTTACATAACAATGAAGTACAGTTTATAGGGATTCCAACATGCATTTAAAAATTGTCATGACAATTGGTGGGTGGTTTGCTTAATATATACCGTTTATTATTATCAGAATACCTGAATCTCTTAACAAAAGGATATTGTTGATACATTTCCATTTGTATGTATACAGAAGATGGTAATAAGAACACACACATGTGCATATCCATTTCCATTTGTATGTATACAGAAGATGGTAATAAGAACACATACATGTGCATATTCTTATTACTACACGAATGTCAACACTCTCACACACATACACACACACACACACACACATATTAACAGAAAACTCCAACATACAATATATCCTATAGGCCTTTCATCTGGTCCGTTCAGCCCACAACGAGAGAGAGAGAGAGAGAGAGAGAGAGAGAGAGAGAGAGAGAGAGAGAGAGAGAGAGAGAGAGAGAGAGAGAGGTATAAACAAAGACGAAGATAAAAAGAGGAGCACATGAGGACGAGGAAGTAGAGAACAATGCCTAGTTGACACATCAAACTGTGTATTAACAAAGTTGAGTTTTAGCAAACAAGGAGTGAGAGGTCTCTGTTGTACAAGATAAATGTTTGACACGACTAGTCTGGGGAAGAAGAAGTCACAAATAATGAGATCGAAAAGTAAGGCGAGAGACAGGTTGGGGGAGACAATGGTAAACAGGAAAAATGGTAGCAAGAAAGCAAGGCGAAGACGATATTAACCCTCTCCGACATATGACGCGATTTTGAGCCTATTGGGGATACTTTAAATACTTTGTTACCATCAGGGGTATTTAGAAACCTTAGTTTAGTTACTTCAACCTCTGCAGTTGTCTTTGAGTTAGCTGTGGGCAGAAAACTAATTGTGGAGAGGTAATTATAAGAGTGAGAGAACTATATTTCTTATTGCTACTCTGGCAACCTCTGCGTCATAAATGCGTGAAAGGGTTAAAGCGACGGAGAAGGAAGATAACATAAGAAAAGTAGAAGGAAGAGCAACATTAAAAGACGAAGAATGGAAAAAGAGTGGAGCATAGTGAGCAAAGTTATTTACAAAATAAGAAGGAAGAGGAGACAAAAACATGGAAAATAAACAAAACAACATTGTTACACAATAAGATGGCGATCCAAGTGGCAGATGCAAGAAAAGATAATGAAACAAAACGTACAAACAGTTGACGATGAAGGAGAAAATACATAGAAATATTTGATCTACAGGAAAGACTGAGTTGGTGAATGCAGAGGAGAGTAACAATCAAAGTTAAATTGTGGGGTCGCTATGAATTGGAATAAGAATTATTAAGCTAAACTGAACATTAAGTAGGAGATGGTGTATAAAATAAGTCGGAGGGAGAATTGTATGAATCATAATGATATAGTGTTGTAGTGAAACATGTGAAGGATCGGTAGTAGAAATGAAATATAAATATTAAATATTATTAACCCCTTCTGTACCGGCGACGTTATTATAATTATATTATAGCTATATAAAGACGATTGTGTGCAGTTTAAGATGGATCTATGGTAGAAAAAAGGGTTAAGTGAGATAGTTCAAACCATTTTAATTTACGGGAGGCCCATTTTAACCCGTTGAGACCCAGCGTCGCACGTGATGCGTCGGCAGTGTTTGATCACCAACTCCCAGCGACGCATCACGTGCGTCCGACATATAAAAAACACTTACGTGGCTCGTAAGGTAGGAAATGGCGGGAGAATAGGAGGGGGAGGTACCGTAGTGTGTGTGGGAGCCAGGCCAGTAGGTGTGAGCGGGCCGAGACAGCCGCGCGGCTGGTGGTACAAAGGAAATCAAGCAACAACAGATATAGTGACCCTTCTAGGCTGCTTGTCCTCCAAAACACTGAGGATCAAGTGTCCAAACAGTGGTTTAGAGTGGGTAAGGGAACATTGGAAAGGGAACTACTGCCCTGCCACTAACGTGGCAGGACTAGGAAGTTAGTAGGGGACATATGGGTTATTAACTGAGGGGAGGATAAAGTTATTCATTTACAAACGCAGTCAGTCGCGGGTTTGATGCGAGATATTTGTCTAGGCGGAATTTAAATGAATCAACGGTGCTGCAGTCTATAACGTTTCGGGGAAGCCCATTCCACAAGTTGACAACTCGATTGAAGAAGAAATTCTTAGATTCGTGCGAGTTAAAAGATTTACCAATAATTTTGCAACCGTTTCCCCGTGTGTAATTAGATTGGTCGATAGTGAAGTACTTACTACAGTTCATATTGTCGATGCCTTTGATGATTTTGAACACTTGAATTAAGTCGCCTCTTAATCTGCGCTGGGTTAAAGGAAATAGATTTAATTCTCTAAGACGCTCTTCGTATGGTTTGTTCTTTAGGCTAGGTATCATTTTGGTAACTCTACGTTGAACTCGTTCTAGCTTGTTTATATCTTTTTGGTAATAAGGGCACCAGGATTGAACGCAGTATTCCAGAAGAGGGCGGACTAAGGAATTGTAAAGGGTTAGGATAACTTCTTTGGATTTATGCTCAAATGACCTGCCTATAAAGCCAATTATTTTGTTTGCCTTCTTAACAACTTCTGAACATTGTTGACTCGGTTTTAGGTTACTCGATATTGTTACTCCCAGATCAGTTTCTCTGTTTACATTCTTAAGCTGAGTGCCATTCATCGAATAGTTTGCTTTCTCATTTAGGTATCCGACATGTAGTACTTTACATTTATCCGCATTGAAACTCATTTGCCAAATTTGGGCCCAACATGACAATTTATCTAGATTGTGTTGCATATCGTCAACTTGTTCTTTTGAGAGTACGCTATTTGCAATTTTTGTATCGTCAGCAAATTTTGAGATTGTGCAGGTGAGACCCTCATCTATGTCGTTGATGTAAATTAGAAAGAGAATTGGTCCTAGTACCGATCCCTGGGGTACCCCGCTACTTACATTGGTCCATTTAGATGCCTTACCGTTTATGACTACTCTTTGCTTTCTGTTGTTGAGCCAATTTTCTATCCATTTCAACACACTGTCTTGTATTCCATGCGCTTTTAGTTTTAGCAGTAAACGTTTGTGGGGAACTTTGTCAAAGGCCTTTTGAAAATCAAGGTATATAATATCTACAGCTTTACTCTCATCGTAGAGGTTGAGGATATCGTGGAAGAAGTCTAAGAGGTTTGTTAAACAGGAACGTTTTTTACGAAAGCCGTGTTGAGTATCTTTAAGTATGTTATTTTCCTCTAAGTGATTTACGAGTCTGTCTCGTATGACCGTTTCTAGCATTTTACATACAACTGAGGTTAAGCTAATTGGACGATAGTTACTGGGTAGGGATTTGCTGCCTTTTTTGAATATCGGTGTTACGTTGGCTAGCTTCCACTGATCAGGCATAGTTCCAGACTGCAAGGATTTATTGAATAGTAATGTCAGTGGTTTGGAGAGCTCATTCTTAGCTTCCTTTAGAACTCTAGGCGAGATTGTATCAGGTCCTGGCGTTTTATTTACTTTGAGTTTATCTAAACAATTCAATACTTCTCTCTCTGTAACGGTGATATTGCTTAGAACATCTGAATTATCAATCTGAATCGGCGATGGTGTAGGGATATCACTGAGGTCTTCGGTTGTAAAAACTGATGCAAAGAAGGTATTGAGGGCATTACTCATTTGTACTTCGTCTTTGGTGTATTCTCCTTTTTCATCGACTAACGGTCCAACAGTTGAAGTAACTACTTTTTTCTTTCTGATATAACTATAGAATTCTTTCGGGTTTGTTTTACTTTGATTCGCAATATGTAACTCTAAGGTCTTTTTACTTTGCTTAATTAACTTTTTGGCTTTGCGTCGTAGCTCTACAAATTTCACCCGTTCTTCGTCATTTTGTGAGGATTTTAATCTATCATTAGCAAATTTTTTAGCAAGCAGGCAGTTTGAAATATCTTTATTCCACCATTTGGGCTTATTATTATGGCCTGGACGCCGTATTTTCGATGGTATGCAGTCTTGCACTGCTTTTAGGTAAGTGGTTTCGAATAACTTCCAAGATGTATTTATGTCGTTATTGTTAATTAAAAAGCTCCAGTCAGTTTCTTTAAACATAGCTCTAAGTTTATGGAAGTTTGCTTTCTTGAAATTAGGGACTTTTTCGATGCTACTATTTGGTTCGTTACTAGTAAACTTTAAAGTGAAAGTTATCGTACGATGGTCGCTGTTACTGAATTCATCACCAACATTCAAATTCTCTATCAATTCTTCTTTTGTTGCAAGTACAATGTCAAGAACGTTATTACCACGGGTCGGCGTTCGAACAAATTGATAAAGCGAACTCTCTTGCAAGTTCGTATACAAGTCATGTCCGGAGTGTGAAGTAAGAGTATCGCCCCACTTGGTCACAGGTAAATTAAAGTCGCCAAAAAATACGGTATCTTGTGAGTTACTTACATCTGCAATTTGTTCGTAAATTTCTCGGTCAGTTTGCACTGATTGAGCTGGAGGTCTGTATATTAACGCAAGTATTATTTTTGTACCTTTATTATTCTTTATTAGCACAAAAGATGTGTCGACGTTCACAATTTGAGGTTTTGACACGAGGGTCGGGTTAAGATTTTCTTTGATATAAAATAAAACGCCACCTCCATTTTTATTTATTCGGCTGTTCTCAAACATTACATAACCGGGAAGTGAATACTCTGCTAAAAAGTCTCTATCTTCTGTATTGAGCCAAGATTCTGTTATGCCAATCACATCATAATTTTCTGTAAACACTAGTTCCTCTAAATCTGAAAATTTATTGCGTATGCTACGAGCGTTTGCATAGAAAACCTTTAAAGTTGCGGTTTTAGAACTCGCATTACGTTCTTTCATCGAATTTTTGGTTCTGGTCGGATCTACATTTACATTCATGGCTGTCCTCGGTCCTCGGTCGTTATCCCTGACGGTTTTGAATTTGGGTCGTGTTGGTGGAGATTTATCCAAATTCGCGGTTCTTGACGGATTAGTATTTAATTCCTTTGTAGGTTGCCGTCCTCGCTGTCTTCGGTCCTCCTTCCTGGTTGTCCTGTGCTGAGTCGATTTCTTCTCCGAAAATCCTTCACCGCATCGTTGAGAAGACGCCCAAAACGTGCTGCTCCCACCTGGTTCAGATGAACTCCATCGTCCGAAAACAAATAGTCATCGTAGTAGAAATTGTCCCAGGTGTCGACGAATCTCACGTTCTCCTTCCTGCAGAGGTTTGCTAGACAACGATTTGTGCTGGTGGCTATGTTGTAAAATCGGCTCTCTACACCGAGCCGGGGGACGATTCCTGAGACGATGATCCTTGATGACTTCTCCTTAAACGACTTGATCAGCTGCTGGTACTTTAAAAGCAAATCTTCCGACCGGGTTCGCTGCACATCGTTGGATCCAACGTGGATGACGTACATTGTATTAGCAGGGGCCAGCTTTGATACTTCGTCAACTGCTGCAACTACGTCATCCACACCACCACCAGGGATACAAAAACGCTTCCTGGTCTTAGGTGCCCTGGCGCAAAACTCTGTGAGCTGACCACGTATCATCGAGTCTCCCACGAGCCGGACTTCTTCTATTTCCTCTTCGTCATCTGAGTCTGCGAGTATCTGGAAACGGTTTTGACACTCGGTAATCGGTATGTGTTTCCTGGTCTTGGGGCAAACGTTGTTCCTCACGACACGGAAGTTGTCTTGAGGGGGAAGAGAGTCACTATTTGTATCTTGAGTATCGGATACATCAGCTGAAGTGGCTACTGTAGGCGTTGAATTGTTGGCAGTTGACGTTGGGGCGTTGGTGGCTGCTGGAGTTGCGGTGACAATTGAAGTTTGTGGTACTCCAACGTTGAGTGTTACAAACTCTTGGAGTGATTCCAGCTTCATGGTGAGGACGTTGATCTTGTTGTAGGCTTCGTCTAATTTCACTGTAAAATTCTCTCGTTGCTGGCAGAGCCGGCAGTCTTGAAGATCGATAGTAGCAAACATGGACTCACCAAACCTACCGGCGCAGTTCGCACAAGCGCGAGGCATGGTGACAGTCACTTTCTTCAGATCACTTCACTCACTTAAAAAACAATTCACTCACTTTAAAACACTTCACTCACTTTAAAAACACTTCAATCACTTCAACCGAAAACAAATATGCTGAAATACGCAGAAATAGATTATCAGGGGTGATAGCCTAACCGAAAACAAAAATTTTGAGATACGCAGAATTAGGCTTCCAGGGGCGATAGCCTAACCAAAAGTTTTTTTTTTTAAATTGAAATACGCAATAGTAGGCTACCAGCGTTGAATAGCCTAACCGAAAATAATAAAATTGAAATTCGCAGAAATAGGCTACCAGGTGTGATAACCTAACCTTAAACAAATATATGTATAACAGAATATGTAACTAAATATACAATTCACCAAATAGAGATTATATAAAAATAAAGTGTGACTGCACACAAGGGGTTAATATACTGTGTCAACAGATGGACCTGGTGTCACTGTAGCCTAGTAAAGCAGTAGCCTACTCTTTTTAGATAAAAAAAGTGTATCAGTCAAAGGTTATTACAAGAACGTGCAAGCAACAACTAAAATTACAGATATATACTGTATAGCTACAGTAGGATACTAAATACAATATCTACAAGAGTTAATAATAAAACAGATTGGCTGGCTATAGGCTAGGCTAGGTTTGGGTTAGGTCAAAAGCTTGGCAGGTTGGGTTAGGCTAGGTTAGTTTGTACAAATACCACCCTTAGCTTAAAGTAAAATCAGTCTGAGGAGAAAAAGTCAAGAATATATCTAGGGGGAAAAGATAAATGAATGCACTTAAATTTGGTACAAAATTTGCTGGAATTTAATGTATAATCCCCCCAAAAGGTTTGTTTACAAAATGGCGTCGGCGTTAGTCTCTGTAGGCAGGTTAGTTAGTAAACAATATTGTTTATTAGCAAATTAATATGCAAAGCTTTACTTACATACAAGGCAGTTAAATAGATACTTACTACAGTAGGTAATGGGTAAAATTAGGGGCTACGATTTTATATAAAATAGTAATAAGAGAGCGTTTGTTTACAAAGCAAAACAAAACAATAGATGGCGCTAGTGGCGCCCTGTCCGAGCAGGAGTCTTGTGATAAACACAAAGTTTATCAGTCAATACACAGCGAAATATCGTGCAGTGTTACTTACTAAGCTACAGGATGGTTAAACGTGCTCTTAACCACCTTTCATGCACAAGAATGAAGAGGATGAGTAGTTAATACTCAAATTATGATCGATATCGTGAGAGCGTTGACAGAGCGTCTGCAGCGTCTGGCGGTAGCACGGGTAGTGTATACTGAAGTCGAAGGGTTAATGGAGACCGTCTATACCCTTATAATTCCCACAAATCCTTCCTAAAGCCGGTATCACACGAGCGCTTTTTCCCTCAACATTTATGCTCAACACAGGTCTGGCAGCTTATGTGGTAAACATTTTAAATATTTCGGGTACGTAAATTCATCTATCATCCGTTTAGTTTCCGATACCAGTGCCAAATATTCCAGAAATGTTGCCAGAAATTTTTTGATTATCGAATGTTGACTAAAAATGTTCTCGTGTGATACCGGCTTAAGCTGTATACAAGCTGCTAACGAGAGCCAGAATAAACTGTCAAAATGCGTCACGATCTTGAAAGGGTTAATGTGGTGTCCGTGAACTCCCCCAAATACCCCAACCCCGTCGGCCGCCACCGCAACGGCCGCCAACCTCAGGAAATTGAAGTGTCAACGAGCCCTTCGAGTGGTCGTTTAGGCCTGAGGGACGAGTGAGGGATAGGGAGGGGGTGGGGGGTGGGGGGAGGGAGGAGAAGGAGGGTGGGGGGAGAGGCAAAGGAGGGGAGATGGAGGTGAAAGAGGGGGAGGAGGGGGGGGGGACGGCTGGGGGACAAGAGAAGGAGGTCGAGGGGAGAGGTGAAAGAGGCAAAAGAGGGTGGACGGGCTTGGGGAGACACGAAGGGCACATGAAAGAAAACGGGAAGGAGAGTAAAATGATAAGTACAGGAATGTGATCAGAAACGGACGCGGAAACTAGACAGAATATCGTGTTATTAGGGCAAAGACGAGCAGAGTAAGAGAGGGAAGAGAGATGGTTCAGAAGAATCCAAGTACCGGTATATACTGTACAGTACAGGGAAAGACAAAAACTGATTTACGAGAGAAGAAAATAATGGACCCTAAGGCAAGATGACACTAAAGGAAAGGGAACTCGAGGGTCCGAAGTAAGAACATTTGTATACTAGTGCAAGTTATCCCATTAACCCTTTGAAGCTCTGACGCGTTTTAGCAGTTTATTTTGGCTATCATTATACTATTTTATGCAGCTTAGGAAGGATCTGTGGGTATAAAAAGGGTAAATGTTATCTCAATCAACCCTTTGACTTCCATATACCGTTACTAATCTGAATAAAATCGTCTAATAGTAGCCAGAAACAGAACAGCAACGCGTATTGGAGCTTGAAAGGGTTAAATACCGGCGACACCCTTTTCATCATATTCTGGCAACTATTACACGATTTTCTGTAGGTTAGGAAGGACGTCTACTAATCAAGAAGCTCCATACTATCTTTAATCCTTTTAGCTACCATACATCCTTATTAAGGGGAGACAGACCTTTTTTTGATTTTTGTTTTTTTTGTCTATTAATTCATATATTCCTTAGTTTTCTCGCTAGAACTCCATCAAACTTAGAAAAACACCCCCTAGACCCCCTTCAAGATAAATTTGTACATTTTTTGGTAGAAAAATTTCCCGGCCGAAGGCCGGTTCCTTTTGAAATTTCAGGCTCGCTATCGCTCGCCAGGAAATAATCGACACCTAAATAGTACGAAAGGTCTTAAAATTGACAACGAAATGGGGCGAAAGGTGTTAAAATCGCCAAACTAATGGGCCGAACGTCTTACAATCTAAAATAAATGGGGCTGAACATGAGGGAGAAGGAGGTCCAGAAAAACGGTCTGGCTCCCCCTATGCTTCACAAATCGTCAACATGTAGCTGCAATCAAATAACAAAGACGTCACCGGGACTGAAAGGGTTGAAATAGGTGCATGGATAGAGAAGCGAGAGGGGTAGGCAATATCAAAAGGAATATAGAAAAAGAGTGGCAATTGGAAACGCCTAGATAGATTGTACACCACTTTGTAACTGTCACCTTAATAAAAAACAAAAAAAACAAACAAACATTGGAAACCCCTAGTATGAACAAGGGAAGGGAACATTATAGGGAGAGAGGCGAGGAAGGAAAATCTACGTGTTAACCCTATTTTGGTACAAGGCGGATCTATTTGGAACCTCACTGATTTACTCCATTAGTTAGGAGATTATGAGACGTTTCACCTCATTAGTTTGGCGATTAGAATTCGCTTCAATTCAATAAGGTGTCGATATTTCCTGTGCGAGCGATAGCAAGCCTTCAATTTGGGAGAAATCTGCCTTCGGCAGAAACACCTATCTACCGAAAAATATACATATTTAGCTTGAAGGGGGTTTGGGGGACGTTTTTAGTTTAAAACGGTAAGGAGACGTGTTTTGCTGAGTCTAGGGGGTAAACTAAAAACACTTTGTAGGGAAATGGCAAGACAAAAACATTAAAACAATCATAATTAATTAAGCAAAATATCATAATACCCCCCCAAGGCGTTGTACCAGATAGTGTTAAGGAAAACTTATTGTTGAGGTTAAGGGAGGATCGAAGAAAACGGAAACGGGTGCTAGTGAAACAGTATTTGAGAAAGGGAAAGAAAACGGGAAGAGAGAATCGAGGAAAATAAACCAAAAGAAAACGTGGCTATTGGGGAAGAAAACGGACAAGTAATTAGGGCAAGCCACACGGAAGGGAAGGGAAAGTTGGGCCGTTTTTCTGGTCCCCCTTCTTTCTCGTGTTTAGCCCCATTAGTATTCAGATTGTATTAAGTTCGGCTCATTAGTTTGTCGGTGTTTAGACCTTTCGCCCCATTTCTTTGTCAATATTAAGATCTTTCGTGCTATTTAGGTGTCGATTTTTTCCTGGCGAACGACAGTGAGCCTGTAATTTTGAAAGCACCGGCCTTTGGCCTGGACATTTTGTTACCGAAAATTTTACAAATTAATCTAGAAGGGGGATCTAATGAATGTTTTTTAACTTGATGGAGGTCTAGGGACGAAACTACTAAAATAATGAAAAGATACATAAATGATCAAATAAATACGCCCACCCCTCCTTAACCCTTTCAATATTGGTGGCATCCTATTCATCACATTCTGGTAACTATTAGGTGATTTTATTCAGCTTAAAAAGGGCCTCTAACAATTAAAAGGCTTCGAACTATCTCAATTACCCGTTTTTAGTACCACAGATTCTTCTTAAACTGCACACAATCGTCTAGATACAACAAGAATAAAACTAAAAAACGACGCTGACACAAGTGTTAATGGGTAGTAGGGCAAAACATTAAATAAATAATAATAATAATAATAATAATAATAATAATAATAATAATAATAATAATAATAATAATAAATAAAAAAATTAACCCTTTCAAGATCTGATTTTTTTTTTTTTTTTTTCAGGCTATTATTAGACGAATGTATTCAGTTTAGGAAGGATATATGGAAGTCAGAGGGTTAGAGGAGATAGTCTTTACCCTTTAATTTCCTGCCAATCCCTCCCAAACCGCATAAGATCGTCTAATCATAGCCAGAATAAAGTGTCAAAATGCGCCATATTCTTCAATGGGTTCAGGGGACATGGGCCGTTTTTCTGGTCCCACTTCTTCCTAATGTTTAGCCTCGTTAGTTTTCAAATTTGATGACAGTAGGCCCATTAGTTTAGCGATTTTAATACCTTTCGTCCCATTTCGTTGTCAATTTTAAGACCTTTAGTGTAATTTAGGTGTCGAAATTTTCCTCGAGAGCGAAAGCGAGCCTGTATTTTATGAGTAACCGGCCTTCGGCCGGGAAATATTTCTACCCAAAAATGTACACATTTATCTTGAAGGGGATGTTTTTCTAAGCTTGATGGAGGTCTAGCGAGGAAACAAAAAATAAATAAATGAGTACATGAATTATTGGACCAAAAAAAAAAAAAAAACAGCCACTAGCCCCTTAAATAAAAGAAAGGAAGGTGAAAAAGGATAATCGAAGCTAATAGGGAAATAAAGCTGTGCGGTTGGGAAGAGAAGGGTCACGGTATAAAGCTGTGCGGTTGGGAAGAGAAGGGTCACGGTATAAAGCTGTGCGGTTGGGAAGAGAAGGGTCACGGTATAAAGACCGGTAAACAATGCCTCCTAAATTGACCACTTACGAGTTTCAGGCTATAAGGAAGTTGGAGCCGTAAACACCAATTATAAACGGAAATACAATAATAATGTAGGTTTGTGATTGATAGAAAGTATGTTGAATTTGGTTTTATGAAATGAGAATGTAATACAACCTTATTTTAGCTGGTAATTCTGTTAAATATTAATGTCTACAGCTCCAACTTCCTTATAGCCTGAAACTCGCAAGTGTTCCATTGCAGGCTCGCTATCATTCGGCAGGGGAATAAATGATGCCTACAGTAAATGTCACAAAATATCTAAACATTGAAAAAACAAAAAGGAACGAAAGGCCTTTAGATCGCCAAACAAAGCGGTGAACGCCATACAATCTTATAACTCACGGGATAAACTTGAGGGAGAATGGGGACCAGAATAACACTCCCTTAAGTGAAAATCTCCCCTTAATGGGCCGGTTTTCTGGACCACTTTCTCCCTCATGTTTAGCCTCATTAGGTTTTTAGATATTAAGATGTTTGCCCCATTAGTTAGTCGATTTTAAGACCTTTCGCTCCATTTTTTCGTCAATATCTAAATCTTTCGTGCTATTTAGGTGTTGATTGTCTTCCTGGCGAACGATAGTGAGCCTGTAATGTTGGAGGAACCGGCCTTCGGCCGGGAAATTTTTCTACCGAAAAATGTACAAATTATTCTAGAAGGGGGATCTAATGGATGTTTTTTTTTTTAAATTTGATGGAGGTCTAAGGAAGAAACTAGAAAAATAATGAATACATGCGAAAAACGGCCAAAAAGTGAACCATCTCCCCTTAAGTGAAAATCTCCCCTTAAGTGTGTTGAAGTGAGAATCGAGGGGAACACGAAAAAAAGGGGTAGTCGAAGCGGAGAATGTAGGAATAAGGGACAGGAAGGAAGAACGAATGGGAATAGATAAATAACACTTGGAACTTATGCAAAATATTATGCGTATACAGGAGAGAGAGAGAGAGAGAGAGAGAGAGAGAGAGAGAGAGAGAGAGAGAGAGAGAGAGAGAGAGAGAGAGAGAGAGAGAGAGAGAGAGAGAGAAGATATTGACAAAGAAAAAAGACTGTAATATTTTTGTCCACACAATTTGTTGATGATGATCTGTGTACTATCAAGGGAAAAGTACATTAACGAGGCAGTCCCAAAACGTAAGGTATATAATAATAATAATAATCGTGGGCAATAATAAGTAATCAAGGACGGTCCAGACAAAGGTCATGGCCACTTTTGAATTTACAGTTGTTCTTCAGCTTCAATTTGGCTGGATGTATAACTGAATAGAAGGTAGGAAAAACTGGTGCTATGTATATAAGAAAAATGTAGGCTTATGAGAGAGGGAACTTTGTATGGAAAAAGTATGAGACGACCAATGTAAAATATAAACAAAGATGGGTTGCATAAGAAAAAGGTGTATAGCTTATGGGAGGAGAGCCTGAGAGGGAAGTTTGTATGGAAAAGTATTAGAACAACAATGTAAACATAAACAAAGTATTAGAACAACAATGTAAACATAAACAAAGTATTAGAACAACAATGTAAACATAAACAAAGTATTAGAACAACAATGTAAACATAAACAAAGTATTAGAACAACAATGTAAACATAAACAAAGTATTAGAACAACAATGTAAACATAAACAAAGTATTAGAACAACAATGTAAACATAAACAAAGATCGGTTGCCTATAAGAAAGGGTTAGGCATATGGGAAAGGGAAGTTTGTTGGGAAAATAAAAATATGAGAAAAACTGTGTAAACTATAACTTAACCCTTTCAAGCTCCAATACGCGTTTCTGTTCTGTGTTCTGGCTACTATTAGACGATTGTATTCAGATTAGTAACGGTATATGGAAGTCAGAGGGTTGATTGAGATAGTATTTACCCTTTTAATACCCACAGATCCTTCCTAAGCTGCATAAAACCGTCTACCGATAGCCAAAATAAACTGCTAAAACGCGTCAGAGTTTCAAGGGGTTAATAACAAAATGAGAGAAAAGGTTCGACTTAAAGAGGAGAGGAGACGAGAAAAACGCAAGCAAGAGGGCACGAAAATGGGAATGAAAGTATATATATATATATATATATATGTAGTAAAACTCGCTAGGAAAATTGAAACAATGGAACACCAAGCTTTCGTCTATTCTCTCAAGACATCTTCAGGGTAATACAAGAAAACAGGGGGAGAGTGAGGCTTAAATACCCGTCCTAAATCATCTGTGAGTTGCTAACTAGCATATAAATACAAAAAGTGTTGCCAGCCTACTGCCTGTTGCCATATTTTTAGGAACATACTTAATTTATATACAACATATATGTACATATATACATTAAAATGTGCCTAACAATACAATCTAATCATATATACAATTTGATACACCTCAATGAACTTGCAGATCCCTTTCAAACTGTTATCGTAACTTATGTAAATATGAAGACAACCTATACCTGTAGAAATACATATAATTACATATACATACACATATACATGCATACTGTATACACACATACATTACATACATACACATAAAAATTACATATATAAGAAAAATAGAAAAAGAAACAACAAATATGGGAGTCTGCAGAAAGCCGAAAGGTCACACAAGGCAGATCCTACCCATATCCAACCCTACTTATAAGGACGAAGAGCCCACACCTGGCTAATCCCCCTCACAGCTACACAGTATATAAATTATACATAAACACACATATACATACACACACCTACTTACACACACACACATGTACTGTATACATACATTAACATACATATATACAATAATTATTATAAAACAAAACCAAACACAAAGAAAATACATATTGATCATACCTCATGTGTATAGTATTAATAAGGTACAATCTAATACTAAGAGGATAGACCTCACATAAATGGTCAGGTCTCAAACTACAAGCTGTTTCAATCTATAATCTGACGGTCTGGACATCTATTTCTAGCTCTTTTTATTTTATCATTTTCATTGAGGAGATTTAGCAGGATGTTATCTATTTTGTAAAGGCCATCATTTAGATTCATAGTGTTTATACAATCTCTGATCAAGGCGGACTCGGCAAATAGTCTTTCATAATTTTTTCTCCAACCATCATATTAAAGTAAAACTGTCAATTTTTTCAGGTATGTTTCTAAGAGCATTAAGGATATGTAACCCAGAATTCATAGATAACGAATACAAACAAATCTATAATCTAGCCAAGACACTCTGCTATCCTGAAAGTCTTATTGATCAAAGTTTAGCCAAAGCCGAAAAAACCTTCTATAATAAGAACATAAGAAAATGGGAGTCTGCAGAAAGCCGATTGGCCTAAGCAAGGCAGATCCCTGTCCCACACAACCCCAATTATAGGCTTCACACTCTAATACCCTGAGGATCATCTTACCAAAACGGTTAGAGATTAACGCAGGATTATGGGGGTCTGCAGAGCGCTGATTGGCCCAACCCGGCTGATCCCCCTTCACACCCAACCCTTCTCGTCCATATGCTTATCTAATTTTATCTTAAAGCTCCCTACAGTTTTAGATCCCACTATAGCACTTGGTAGTCCATTCCACCCATCTACAACTCTGTTACCAAACCAATACTTGCCTATATCTTTTCTGAAACGAAATTTATCTAATTTGAAACCATTGGTACGAGTTCTTTCGCTATCACTGAGCTTTAGTACATTTGCCATGTCCCCTTTGTTAATCCCACTAACCCACTTGAACACCTCTATCATATCTCCTCTAACTCTGCGTCTCTCTAACGAATGTAAACCTAATTTCTTCAACCTTTCTTCATACGAAAGATTTCTAATATTATGGATCATTTTTGTCATTCTACGCTGTACTCTCTCCAATGAATCTATGTCCATTCTGTAATAAGGACACCAAAATTGGACAGCATAATCCATATGGGGTCTCACTAATGACAAGTAAAGTTTTAAGATAACCTCAGCAGTTCTGTTACTCACGCTCCTAGAGATGAACCCGAGAATCCTGTTTGCCTTATTACGAACGCTTATACACTGTTTTCTAGGCTTCAAATCATTGCTAACAAACACACCTAGATCTTTCTCGCAGTCTGAATTTTCTAATTCTAAATTAGCTAGTTTATATTTAACATTTGTTTGCATCTTCCCTATCTTTAATACCTTGCATTTGTCAATGTTAAACTTCATCTGCCAATTTACTGACCATTCATGTAAGGTATCTAGATCTCTTTGGAGGCACTCTATATCGCTATCTGAATCAATTGATCTCCCTATTTTAGTATCGTCTGCGAATTTACTTATCCTACTAGTTATACCTAAATCTAGGTCATTTATATATATAAGAAACAACAGGGGACCTAATACCGATCCCTGGGGGACACCACTTTTGACTGCTCCCCATTCTGACTTGGTACCATTTATGCTGACTCTCTGCTTCCTACCAATTAACCATGACCTAATCCATCCTAACAACGCCCCACCTATTCCATGTGCCTCAACCTTTCTCATCAACCTCTCATGAGGGACTCTGTCGAAAGCTTTACTGAAATCTAAATATATAATATCATATGACTTGTCATTATCTACTGCTTCATATACCTCTGAGAAAAAACTAAGCAAATTAGTAAGGCAAGACCGTCCCTGAGTGAATCCATGCTGAGAAGAATTGATTAAGTTAAATGTTTCTAAGTGGTTTCTCATTTTCCTAGCAATAATTGACTCTAGTAGCTTTCCTATGATTGAAGTGAGACTAATGGGACGGTAATTGGATGCTATTGATTTATCACCTTTTTTGAAGATCGGAACTACATTTGCAAGCTTCCAAGCTTCTGGAACAATACCTGTTTCTAATGACTTGTTAAATAGAAATGTTAATGGATAACTTAACTCATCTCTGCATTCTTTTAATACTCTAGCATATACCTCATCAGGACCAGGCGATTTATGAGGTTTCAGTCTGTCAATTTCCTTAACCACATCATTTCTACTTATAGTAACCGTACTTAACCTATTTTCTATACTATCGCTGTATACCTTACGGACTTCTGGAAACTGTGCCAAATTTTCATTAGTGAAAACGGAAAGAAATTGACTATTTAATGTACTGCACATTTCTAAATCACTTTCTGTCAATTTTCCTATCGAAGTTTTAAGGGGACCAATTACATCTCTAACCTTGGATTTATATAGTTGGTAAAAAGCTTTAGGATTATTTTTTGAATCATTGGCAACCTTAATTTCATAATTTCTTTTTTCTTTACTAATATCCTTTTTTACCTGTCGTGATAGATTCTGATAGTAAGTAAGTAGGTGAATTTCGCCTTTTTTAATTTTTCTATATATTCCTCTCTTTTTTCCTAGAAGATCTAATAGTCTATTATTCATCCATTGGGGTTGGTTCTGTGTTGATCTAAATTTTCTTTTGGGGATATATTTATTTTGCGCATTGAATACTGACTTGATAAAATTATCGTATGTATCTACCAAGTTTGACGTCTCCTCCTGACTTAAGATGACAGGTGCCTGAGAAAGGATACACTCATTTAGTCCATGAGCCAAGACCCGAATTTTGGGATATCGGTACCACCCGGGGTGACTAATTCTCTTAGGTGTTTTTAGCTTGCTACATGTCTCTAGTTTATGTTTTGATATGATAGCCCTTGCACATTGGTAGCTTAATGGTCGTTATCACTTCTTGAATAGACATACCCTACCGAAAATTCCGAAATTTTTTAAAATGTCAAATTTGGGGACAGGAATGCCTAAATGTCAACAAAATGCATATAGTAATTGTCACATTTAATACAAGTCCTGTAAATACACACTAAGCATGCCATGGGCTTGTACATACTATTATGGCAAATTACTACTCCTAAATATCATCTACATCAGACTCGGAATCTGACTGTTGTGCCACCGGCTCTTCTTCAATAGCCGTGTTCTGACATGTCTGTAACCTGCACATGTCCGTGCATTTTAGACCATTGCTGAGGCAAGTACACTTAGGGAGTTCGCATGACCGCACACACTTGCAAGACAGTAGCTGCATAACAGCATCTGGTGCTGGTGAGCCTCGCATCCAGTTGACGGCAAGCTTACCGTCCTCATCTGTCATCCAACCGCAGTCTGTTGGGTTCGCAACAAATGGCTGGCTCTGAAGACTTCTCCTCCAGATCGCAGCCTGGTAGTTTGCACGCAGTGCATGCATGAAGAGGCAGTCCTCACAAGGAGGGAGTTGACTTGACTCTACCTCTCCACGTCTTGCACAGAACAGCTCATACCGAAGCTTGTTTACCTTAGTTGTGTGGGTAGATGGTAGGTACATGTGGCAGGTGATTTCCTGTAGCTTCTCAAAGAGTTCAGGAGACACTTCCCATGAGCGTCCAAGTTCGTGAAAAGCATCCTGGTATGTCTTGTCCATCTTCACCTGCTTGAGTGTCGTCATCTTCCCTCGGCCAGCGAATGCACTGACGGTATCACAGCCTGTAAAGGCATGCATACCAATCAATGAATCACACACGCTGCCTCCCAGTGTGCGGCTCAGTGTGGTGATATCCAGGAATCTTGTCCGGTTCTTCGTCCCGCACTTCTGGAACAGATGGGATGGGATCTTGTGGCACATGCCAAGACACAACACCATGACGTCTGTATCTTCTGCAGTGATGATGACAGACTTGTTCCCAGATTCTGCTGCATGAAGTGCATGGAGAAGAAGGCGTGTGTCTGCTTCTTCTTGAGTTGACTTAAGCTCAGGAGCCTCTTCCCACTGCTCTTTGGTGATCTTGAAGCAGCGCTGCTCACATGTGACATACAGCTCCTTGTCCTTGAGCTTCTCCCTGTGCTGTGGTGCCTTCCATTCTTCTACCAAGAACTTGATAAGACTTGCCTTGTTGGAGGAACTACCGAGTAACTTTCTCCACTGCTGGATGTTGTGCCCAGGTTGAATGTTCTTGAAATGAATTCCTGTGCCTGCACTTCTTTTGGCTCGTTCTGCATCCTTGATGGATGTCTCCTTGTAGATATCAAACACAACATCAATGCGCCTGCTCTTAGCACCTTCATGAACAGCGTGACTCAGTGCTGTACCTGCAAGCTGTGAAAAAGTTTTGTCGTTTCCCTTCAGTTTGTGGACCAGGCTCATCCCATCAATTATGGTAGCAGAGGGCTCGGGTATCACTTCTGCAGGAGAAACATTCCTCTCTAACTCCTTTGCTAGGGCAGCCTTGTTGGTCTTGCGGAGAGACCCATCACCGCTGGCAAGTGCCCAAGGCAAAGGCCCAAGGGGATGAGCCAAGACATCACTCATTTTGAGCTTTCTGTTCTCGGCAACAAGGATCATCTGGCCAAATAGGTTCCTGTCAGCCTTTAAGATAGCCTCCTTGGCATGGTCTTGTGAGCGTGGCTTCATTCTGATGTTAGTGAACGTTCTCAGTTTCGTCTTCGTCATCGTGTCATGAAACTGTATAGTTGGCGTATCGATCTCCAGGCGCTCTTCCTTGAAGGCTTGATATGCATCCTCTCCTATTCTGTAGGCCCCTAGAAGGTCTTTGACAACTTCTGGTGGTGCCATAGTCGCAGTTGACAAACTGACAAGATCTTCTTGCTCTGCGTTGAAGGGGTTCAACCAGCTGGTCTCCATCAGTTGAACTAAAGATTGGACATCGGCCTCATCTCTTCTAATCCTGGCCATCTGTAGGTCTGGGTGGCTGAAGTCAGTATACTTTTGGCCTACTACCATAGTCCTGAGCTGCCTTAAGTACCTGCTGCGATACTCCGATGTCAGGTAGTACCTGGCGACAGCTCCGCCTTTCAGGCTGAAGCCTTTTGTGCCCCCTGGTGTCTGGGTGTCTTTGTTGATCGTCTCTTCGATTGTCTGGTCCACAGGGATCCGTCCAAAGGGATTCTTGCTACCGATCTGGACCGAAAAGCCACCTTGCATGAAGTGTTCATGGACCTCTGGGTGTTCAATGGGCAGTCGAGACATCAAGGCATAGTAGTAGGTTAGGAACCGGGCATAGTTCACTTTGTCATAGGCAAAACACCACGGTATCATCTGTCGGATTGCTCCTAGGTGGAGCATCCAGTTGCCTTCTCTGGAGGCTCGAATTAAGTCCAGCATGATCTCAACCATGTCCAGGTATGACATCCAGAATGCTGAGAGGTTGTGTTCATCTCTGAGGGTCTCAAGATAAACTTGGAAAAGCTTCATGATATGTGTGCATGATTCACTCTCCATCAGCTCTTGAAAGAGTCCCTGAGACACATTGCTGTGAAAGCTGTTGATGTCCTTCAGTGTTTCATCTAGATGGTGTATGTCCCTTGAATGGTTTTCTTCTAGCCATGAAAGGAAGCCTTTCCATGCAAGCCTCATCAGTGCTTCATACACAAGCTTGTGTAGTCTCACTGCTCTGTTGTACCTCTTGCCGTTCATCACTCCTGACACTGATCCTTCTGCGATGATACCTGATTCCACACACAGATCTCTAAGACCTGCATCTTGAAACCTCTTTCCTATGGTGGAGATGAGATTACAGATTGTGTGGAAGACGCCCATCCTGATGATAATGTTCTTGAACTTCTCTTGTTTCCAGATAACTTCGGCAGCTTTGGCATAGAGTGCTTGATCAAACACGCACACAATCTTGTTAAGCTGTAAGGACTGCATGATAGCATGCGTTTGTTCCAAGATTTCATTAACGGTGGACATTTCTGTTGCGGGAGCATTGATAGTGGGCAGGTAGCTTACAGTGTCCTGAACCACTGCAATGTCTCTGCGCATTTTGATGTTGAACCCAGTCCAACTGCTGATGGACTGGTCCTCATGGTCTGACATTCGAGTAAGAAGCCAGATATGGTTCTTTGTCTTTGAATCCTGGACTTCCTTGGTAGTGTCGACATACGCAGTCTCAATCCTAGGTGGCCCTGCCCGCCGCCCAACATTGTATATTGGCAGCATTGATGATGTCTGAGTGATGCTTCTTATCTTGGACTTGGTAATCTCTGGCAGGACTTTCTCTGGCACAGAGCCTGCAACCTTGGACTGGACAGCAATGCCATTGACTCTATGAGAAGTACCTGCTCCACTTAGGGTCTCTTCAAGTCGGTCAATGTTATCCCAGGCCAGGGTTGTGAACACACCAGGGTAGATGTTTGCTGGCAGTGGAATGTCATCCTTTGAGCATTCCAGCTTCTGGATACAAAGGGCTGTATCGATCTCCTCAAACATTGAGTAAGACACACAGTGACCAAGACGATTCAGAGTTCGGATCAGTTCTGTGTTTCCTGTCAAAGACTTTACAGCATTGGTCAGCAGTACGTGCTTGGGTGGTTTTGTCTTGCCACTGGTAACAGCAAAGACCAAGTCACTGCCAAAGGAAGTGGCAAGACGTTGAGCTCTTTCAGAGGGAGTTTCACACTCACACTCTCCTGTCAGCAGGGTGTGCAGGAATTGAGTGACTGCTGCAGGAATGACATTCTGATCTGTATCGGGAGGCCATGGCTGACTCACATCTTGTTTATTGATCTCATTCCTCAGCTGCATTCCTGCTTTGGTTAAGACATCTTCAGAGTTAGCTGCTCTTGCTTCTTGCAGGTCTTTTGCCATTTTGTGTGCTTGCCGGGCAAGGTCGTCCATTGAGAGGCTGCGTGGATAGATTAGAAGCTTTCCTTTCTCATCTGGGACAAAGCGTAGTGATTCTCCAAACTCGGTTTCAATCTTTCGGCGAACATGTTTCTTTGTCGCTGGTTTCAGTTGGATAATACCACGGGACATCATGGATCTCTCAAGCCTAGATGTGAGGTTTGTCATAGGCAGTACCTCTGGGTTGGGGAATAATTTGGTCCTTATATACAAGCAGAGTTCCTCGAGGGCTTCTGTCTCAACCTCTTCGTAGCGTGCTTCCTCGCTTTCTTCCTGATTTTCACCTGCACCCGACCTGGCGGCCGCTGGGAAATCATCTTTTGTGAAGAGTTTGTAGCACGACTTGTGGTAGTGACCCTCTGCAGCAACAAGGTCTCTGCTAACTAAACCAAGGATTCTCTGGTTGAGTTTCCTTATTGCTGCTCTGCGAATCTTCTCATCTGCTCGTAGCTCAACACACTGTATGAGTGGCTCCCTTGTCTTTGTTGTTTTTATGTACTTGCTTGACTTCTCGCAGAAGATACATCCTTTGGCATACACCCTGCTAGTACTAGGGGCATCCCTTGATGCCCTCCTCCTGGGGTCGACGCTTGCTGATTCTATCTTGACAACCTTGGCAAGGATAGAATCCAGTGACTTCTTCATTGTAAAGAGACTACGACATTTACGGTGATAATGTATGTGTGGTATTCCTCCTTCTTCAAGGCCCTTGGCTGCTTCCAGGACTGGATCATGCTGCCTGATTTCTGCAGCCCTGAGCAATGTGTTCCAGGAGTCCAAATCCTGTGGTGACACCAGAGCATCGCTGTCATCATCAGAGCAGTGGATGATACAGTCGATCCGTGCTCTCTTCCTCGCAGATGGTTCCATCCTGCCGTCAAACAGTCGACACACACCTGCAAAAAATATCACCATTAAACCATGAACAAACAAACACATTACATGGAAACCACTCTACATATGTTTGCTCCTTCCAATAATAAATTATCCCCAAAATATAACCAAAAATCCCCAAATATGAAATAAACCCCTAAATATGGAGAAACTTGAAATACACATCGGAATAATTCTTGTAGAGAATCAAATAAGCTACAAGAGCTGTTAGAATATATTTTTCAATGTTCCCCATATTTAAGGATTTATTCTAGATTTAGAGGAAAATACCCAAAATATAGAGTATATTCCGAAATATGAGGAAATTTGAAAAATACCTAGGAACAACTCTGGTAGAGAATATAATTCTACATAGGTGTTCAAAGTTTCGCGATGATTGTGTGATGGATTTTAAAGAAAATGAGGAAAACGCCGA
The DNA here is from genome assembly GCA_037953745.1 of Lithodes maja. Classification (NCBI taxonomy): domain Eukaryota; kingdom Metazoa; phylum Arthropoda; class Malacostraca; order Decapoda; family Lithodidae; genus Lithodes; species Lithodes maja. The sequence goes on from JBAKBP010025874.1 coordinate 32,570, forward strand.
GCGTCACGCTAAAAATCTTTATTTTTGGGTAGCGCCCCTATTGCATCCAAAAAATTAGACTAAGCTAC
>JBAKBP010025875.1:2500-32637 GCA_037953745.1 Lithodes maja
TTGTTCCTACCGACATTCTTACAGACTTTGTTTAATGTAATTTGTGTGTGGTATTTTTTCCCCGTTATGTAGCTATTTAGAATCCTACACAACAGACATTGCCAAATGTGTGATTGCTTTACATTAATATTGGTTGCGTCATAGGCAAATATGTCTTCGTATTATCAATGCACTTAATTTGACTGTTAACGGGTTTTCTGTTTGTAATTTGTTTGTACAGGTATTCCCGTTCCAAAATCTACATCAAACGTTGTGGCAATATTAGTTTACATCCTAACAGTCTATATTGCGCTGATAAACACTTTATTGTCAACATTGATCAAATAAATGTTTCACATTATATGTTAAACAGACAAATATTTCACTGTTGATAATGCATAATTAAAAACGAATATTGTTAATATTGCACTGAAATTCGTTTCACTGCCAATATTGCTCAGATAAACGTTTCACTGCCAATAAAGCAGAATTTCAGTCAATATAACAAATAAAAGTGTCACCGTCAAAATTGCATTGATAAACGTTTCACTGTCAATAATAGTGAAAATAGGAGTTCAGAGGCTATATCAACCCTTCTGAATTTTTGAGCCATCACACTGTAAGTCAAGAATAGCGTCAGGACTGGAGCCCCTTTTCCAGAACTCCAATCCCTTGTGCACCGTCAATAATGCACAGGTATGCGTTTTACTGTCAATACTGCACATATACATATTTAATATATATATATATATATATATATATATATATATATATATATATATATATATATATATATATATATATATATATATATATATATATATATATATATATATATTGATATTAGTGTAGCCAGGGAGGATATTTTCTTTCAGGCAGGTGAGATTAAAATAATAGGCACAGTTTGCATTATTGAGTTTTTTATTGATACTCTCAATTTTTCGTATAGTTTTTCTGGTATTTTCAGGAAGTTGGTAAAGGAGGTTTGCAAATGGTTCCGACGTTTCAATGGGCGCAGCCATCATTATCAAGGAGAAGTGAAGTTAGAAGGTGATAAGTCGAGTTTATATAGGCGATACAAGATCAAGAAAGGGATTATTGTGTGCTAGCTGCGCGCTGGTTGGCTAACCTAAGACTAGCTCTGGTAGGCTGGCCGGACGCAGGAGTGGGCGGGGCCTCTGCATCGTTCATCTGCGTGTGTGGAGGGGGCATTCCTGGGGGCATCATGGGGGGCCTCGCTGTGGAAGGGCGTGCCGAGGGTAGGATCTGGCTGTATTCCGCTTGTGTGTTTAAAGTAGGTTGGTATGTTTGTATATATATAGCTTCAAGAATGAATAGGCGGCGTGAGTCTATTTCTTTATCAAGAATAGAGGTGTGTTTATCTAAGTCGGGTCTGGTGAGTTCCTGATGGTGTGGGGATGTGTGGTAGTGGTCCTTGATAGCTCCGGCTTGAAGGTGGAAGGTAAGGCGACGTGACAGACGAGTCCTTGTCAAACCGACATAAGTGTGAGGTCCACAGTCCTCACTGTTACAGGTGTGTCGGTATATGACATGGTCCTCTTGTGACGGTTTCTTAGCGGTAGCCGGGCTGTTGCGAATGACTAGTTGTGATGTTTTCCTCGATTTGTAGTATATGGTGAGTTTAAGGTGTTGGTCAGGGTTCGTAGTTTTAACGTTGTTGCTGATAATGTCTCTCATTATGTTTTCGTCTGTTTTGTGATCTGAGGACATGTGGTTTTTATAGTAAATTTTTATGTATTCAGTGTTTGTATTATTAGGCATGTCGTTTTTGTACCATGTTTCAAGGTGTTTGTTGATGGTGTGGGCGATGTCCGAGTTACTGTACCCATTGTTTACAAGCACCTGGGTGAGCCTCTCGAGTTCCTTGTGAGTGTCTCGCCAGGAGGTGCAGTGTGATAGGGCTCTCCTGACGTAGGCGGCGATGGTGGATCGTAAATATCGCTGGGGGCATTCACTTTCGCCGTTGAGACATAATCCGTTGTTGGTGGGTTTGGTGTAGACAGTGGTGGTAAAGCCTGAGGTGTTGTTGTTGTTTACGAGGACATCAAGGAAGGGGAGATGACCGTTAGAGGACTCCTCGAAGGTGAAGTTTAGACTGGAAGAGGCGATGAATCGTTGTTGAAGGTCACGTAGCTCCTGTGGGTCCTTCACACGCACGAAGATGTCGTCCACATATCTGCAGTAGACGGAGGGGCGGTTGGTAGTCAGGAGCTCTTCTTCGATGGTGCCCATGTAAAAATTGGCAAAGAGGACTCCTAGGGGACTGCCCATTGCCACACCATCAATCTGCTGATACATGTCACCTCGCGGGCAGGTGAAGGGCGCCTCTTTGGTGCATATTTCCAGCAACGTCTTCAGGGCTGTTTCTGGGAGGTCTAAGGGCGTGTTGTCTGGGCAGTGGTAGACTCGATGTAGGATGAGCTCAATGGTGCGGTCCACAGGCACGTTGGTAAAGAGACTTTCTATATCTAGGGAGGCGATGATATGGTCGTCAGTAGAGGAGGCATCTCTTAAAATCTCCAGGAAGTCAGCTGACGAGGAAAGACTGTACTGGCTGGGGGTGTAGGGGGTTAGAAGTTTGTTCAAAGTCTTGGCAATTTGGTAGGTGGCGGTAGGGATCTGGGATATGATGGGGCGAAGGGGGTTACCTGGTTTGTGGGTTTTGACTGTGCCGTAAGCGTACCCAGGGGAGAAGTCACCGATGAGTTTTTTAAGGTGGATCCCTCCTGTCTTTGCGTTAATGGCGGTGATGGTGGTGTTGGTTTTCCGCTTTATTTCTTCGGTGGGGTTACGGGTGATTTTCCGGAATTTTGTAGAGTCGCTTAGGATGTGGTCCATCTTCTGCAGGTATTCATCTTTGTCGTGGATGACCAGGCTGGCAGCTTTATCGGCTCGTCTGATTATGATATTATTATTTTCACGAAGTTGTTTAGCCGCTAAGATGTGTTTTTTGTTGATTAATCCGCTGTTGTGGGAACCACGTGTTTTAGCGGCTTCGGCTAGTAAGGTCGGTTGTAGGTTGGGTGAGGTTGTGAGTTTCCCATCCTTCTCCAGTTTTTGGATGTCGTCCAGGAGAATCTCGATCTCTAGTCGTTTTCGGTGTGGTCGGGGTTTAGAGGTGTAGTGGCAATTGAGTCCTTTGTTGAGGAGTTCTTCTTGGTCGGGGATCAGGCCCGTGTTGGTGAGGTTGATGTACCCTTTGAGGGTTCTGGGGAGTTTGATGTTGCCGCCATCTAGTTTGGACAATTTCTTGATGGTGGTGCTCTCCACTTTGCGTAGGTGCTGTGTATTGAGTTGTTCGAGTTTGGTGTTGATACGTTGTTTAACTGGTGCGTGGGCGGCTTCTTCATTCCATTGTTGTACAAGGGCGTCTCGCTCTTGTTGGAGGTAAAGTGCCGTCTCTCGTTTTTCCAAAGCTTCTTGCTGGACCAATTCTCTCCGGAATTGGAGTGTGCAGTCTCGGTTTCTGGCATTCTCATTAAATAGTTTGATATTAGTGTAGCCAGGGAGGATATTTTCTTTCAGGCAGGTGAGATTAAAATAATAGGCACAGTTTGCATTATTGAGTTTTTTATTGATACTCTCAATTTTTCGTATAGTTTTTCTATGCCCCCAGGAATGCCCCCTCCACACACGCAGATGAACGATGCAGAGGCCCCGCCCACTCCTGCGTCCGGCCAGCCTACCAGAGCTAGTCTTAGGTTAGCCAACCAGCGTGCAGCTAGCACACAATAATCCCTTTCTTGATCTTGTATCGCCTATATAAACTCGACTTATCACCTTCTAACTTCACTTCTCCTTGATAATGATGGCTGCGCCCATTGAAACGTCGGAACCATTTGCAAACCTCCTTTACCAACTTCCTGAAAATACCAGAAAAACTATACGAAAAATTGAGAGTATCAATAAAAAACTCAATAATGCAAACTGTGCCTATTATTTTAATCTCACCTGCCTGAAAGAAAATATCCTCCCTGGCTACACTAATATCAAACTATTTAATGAGAATGCCAGAAACCGAGACTGCACACTCCAATTCCGGAGAGAATTGGTCCAGCAAGAAGCTTTGGAAAAACGAGAGACGGCACTTTACCTCCAACAAGAGCGAGACGCCCTTGTACAACAATGGAATGAAGAAGCCGCCCACGCACCAGTTAAACAACGTATCAACACCAAACTCGAACAACTCAATACACAGCACCTACGCAAAGTGGAGAGCACCGCCATCAAGAAATTGTCCAAACTATATGGCGGCAACATCAAACTCCCCAGACCCCTCAAAGGGTACATCAACCTCACCAACACGGGCCTGACCCCCGACCAAAAAGAACTCCTCAACAAAGGACTCAATTGCCACTACACCTCTAAACCCCGACCACACCGAAAACGACTAGAGATCGAGATTCTCCTGGACGACATCCAAAAACTGGAGAAGGATGGGAAACTCACAACCTCACCCAACCTACAACCGACCTTACTAGCCGAAGCCGCTAAAACACGTGGTTCCCACAACAGCGGATTAATCAACAAAAAACACATCTTAGCGGCTAAACAACTTCGTGAAAATAATAATATCATAATCAGACGAGCCGATAAAGCTGCCAGCCTGGTCATCCACGACAAAGATGAATACCTGCAGAAGATGGACCACATCCTAAGCGACTCTACAAAATTCCGGAAAATCACCCGTAACCCCACCGAAGAAATAAAGCGGAAAACCAACACCACCATCACCGCCATTAACGCAAAGACAGGAGGGATCCACCTTAAAAAACTCATCGGTGACTTCTCCCCTGGGTACGCTTACGGCACAGTCAAAACCCACAAACCAGGTAACCCCCTTTGCCCCATCATATCCCAGATCCCTACCGCCACCTACCAAATTGCCAAGACTTTGAACAAACTTCTAACCCCCTACACCCCCAGCCAGTACAGTCTTTCCTCGTCAGCTGACTTCCTGGAGATTTTAAGAGATGCCTCCTCTACTGACGACCATATCATCGCCTCCCTAGATGTAGAAAGTCTCTTTACCAACGTGCCTGTGGACCGCACCATTGAGCTCATCCTACATCGAGTCTACCACTGCCCAGACAACACGCCCTTAGACCTCCCAGAAACAGCCCTGAAGACGTTGCTGGAAATATGCACCAAAGAGGCGCCCTTCACCTGCCCGCGAGGTGACATGTATCAGCAGATTGATGGTGTGGCAATGGGCAGTCCCCTAGGAGTCCTCTTTGCCAATTTTTACATGGGCACCATCGAAGAAGAGCTCCTGACTACCAACCGCCCCTCCGTCTACTGCAGATATGTGGACGACATCTTCGTGCGTGTGAAGGACCCACAGGAGCTACGTGACCTTCAACAACGATTCATCGCCTCTTCCAGTCTAAACTTCACCTTCGAGGAGTCCTCTAACGGTCATCTCCCCTTCCTTGATGTCCTCGTAAACAACAACAACACCTCAGGCTTTACCACCACTGTCTACACCAAACCCACCAACAACGGATTATGTCTCAACGGCGAAAGTGAATGCCCCCAGCGATATTTACGATCCACCATCGCCGCCTACGTCAGGAGAGCCCTATCACACTGCACCTCCTGGCGAGACACTCACAAGGAACTCGAGAGGCTCACCCAGGTGCTTGTAAACAATGGGTACAGTAACTCGGACATCGCCCACACCATCAACAAACACCTTGAAACATGGTACAAAAACGACATGCCTAATAATACAAACACTGAATACATAAAAATTTACTATAAAAACCACATGTCCTCAGATCACAAAACAGACGAAAACATAATGAGAGACATTATCAGCAACAACGTTAAAACTACGAACCCTGACCAACACCTTAAGCTCACCATATACTACAAATCGAGGAAAAACATCACAACTAGTCATTCGCAACAGCCCGGCTACCGCTAAGAAACCGTCACAAGAGGACCATGTCATATACCGACACACCTGTAACAGTGAGGACTGTGGACCTCACACTTATGTCGGTTTGACAAGGACTCGTCTGTCACGTCGCCTTACCTTCCACCTTCAAGCCGGAGCTATCAAGGACCACTACCACACATCCCCACACCATCAGGAACTCACCAGACCCGACTTAGATAAACACACCTCTATTCTTGATAAAGAAATAGACTCACGCCGCCTATTCATTCTTGAAGCTATATATATACAAACATACCAACCTACTTTAAACACACAAGCGGAATACAGCCAGATCCTACCCTCGGCACGCCCTTCCACAGCGAGGCCCCCCATGATGCCCCCAGGAATGCCCCCTCCACACACGCAGATGAACGATGCAGAGGCCCCGCCCACTCCTGCGTCCGGCCAGCCTACCAGAGCTAGTCTTAGGTTAGCCAACCAGCGTGCAGCTAGCACACAATAATCCCTTTCTTGATCTTGTATCGCCTATATAAACTCGACTTATCACCTTCTAACTTCACTTCTTCTTGATAATGATGGCTGCGCCCATTGAAACGTCGGAACCATTTGCAAACCTCCTTTACCAACTTCCTGAAAATACCAGAAAAACTATACGAAAAATTGAGAGTATCAATAAAAAACTCAATAATGCAAACTGTGCCTATTATTTTAATCTCACCTGCCTGAAAGAAAATATATATATATATATATATATATATATATATATATTGAAATGACAGGTCTCAAGACCAGCCCAACCGAGAATAGTTGCAGAATAGCCAGTCTGCAACTAACAGAACTGAGAAAGACTGGAGAACACAAGCAGAGAAGAAGCAAAATAGAAGAGCCACACCTGTGTTCCCATGCTCTGATCCCTGGACAAATAGAAGAGCGACCCCTGCTTCTCCGTTTTCTACGACAACAGCCACCAGCCTCGAGAATGGGAAATTCTCCCCACCAATCAACGGCCTGCTTGCCTCCACTCACCACAGCCAACCACAGCACAGCATTTCCTCAGCCCCCGGATCTTGCTTATAGTGAAGAGATGTTTATGCAAATAAAACATCAACGGTCCGAAGTCTACAGATACAAATGGATGTAGACAGGAGGACACATGATGATGGACCGAGAGATATAATAAACCTCAACCAAAGAACAACTATTAGGCGAGCTATAACAATGTTTGTTTAGGAATGTAGCTCATGGATGTTTCCGTACACATCCCATTTCTCCATTATTAGACTAAATATCTAGCACTTTAGTAATTAATAACCTACCTAGCATATATGCATCAATGTAAACAGCCACTATGTATACCTACGATAAGTAATTACCTCACAACTTCATCACAACCATTTCCCCATATCCCTCTAAGTTTGAAACCCTGTAAACGAGAGTCAAGAAAAAAGCCGCACATTACCTCAAATAAATTGTGGAAAAGTATGCAAACCTCAACTGCGGTACTACCCTAAACCTGAATAAGGAGCAGAATAGCGAATCACAGTTGTGGCTTGTACTAGCCTGCCCCTACCCTGCCCGGAGAGTGTGCTCGTCTGAAGTGCTCCCTGAAGTCCTGCTTGAGTGACGCCCCACATTCCTGAAGCCTGGAACCTGAAGTCCTGCTCGAGTGGCGCCCTCTACCCCTGACGTGTTGCTCAAAGAACCTACGATCCACGTCGCCCAGACTCCTACTCTCTCTACCCTCCAAACTTACCCTAAGTGTCCCTGTGTATCTTATTATTGTGTTATTGTTGTCGAGGTATAGGTTAAAATATGTGAATCGTGTTGTGCTAATTAATTCTGAGATCTGTGCCCAAGATCTTTAATTGTGTACTGTGTTAATCCTTCTGAATTCTTATATAAAGACTTAGTTAAGGTCTGTGTTCAAGACCTAGTGCTCATAATTAATATATCTTCTCTAGAACGTCCTACGCATACATTATATATGTGTGTGTTAATTAATTCACATTGCCACACACTCACAGATTTTCCTAATATATGTATTCTGTTGTGTATTTTGCAAGTTGAGGTCGAAGTGTATTTCGTGTATAATTCCCCTTCTTAATTCATCACTGATTACCTACAACCTACGCCCATTTTCATAATTAATTTACCTCAGTATCCTCGTTGAGAAGTATTGTTATTTTATCAATACATTTACTTCCTGAGCTCCCACAATGTTTACTCTCTTATTTACCCACCATTGAAATTATTTATGAATTAGTATTTACGTTCATTTGATTACTGATGTAAGTAATTCTGATTCTTCGTGCTTAGGAATTCGAGCATTGCATAGTTTCTGTTACTTAATTGTTCATCATATTCCATACACCCCGTATTACGGTGTATATTCTCTTAAGACTCTGTTAACTCGTTCAGACATCTTGGTTATACTATCTTGAGTATTTCCTTAGCACAACTCTGTTGTGTGCAAAAACGTCGTATTAATTATTAATTATACTTTCATTCTATGATAGTTACCAGAGCATTCATTGTCTAAGTTTTAGTCAATTATAATCTGTTCTTAAATACAATTAATAGATACTGTATTCCTCTAGATTCCATTCCTAATTGTATCTTAAATTTACATCTGAATTCCTCGATGCGTTTCGTTATAATTACATACAATCCTTTGAAGTGAATATAAGATTCCCATCATAAAATTATATAAGTTGAGTTTCCTTGTGAATAACTAGTGCAAATAATAAATTACCATTCTGCCACCAATTTCATAATATTATCATTGAAGCTGAGTTCATAGTTGCACTAATTCAAAACTAAATCCCCCCCCCCCCCCCGCAGTACAAATATATGACCTGACCCCCCTAGCTAATAAGAAGGTCACCTTAGTAAATACGACTACCTGGCTAGCTCGCTACTACCGACCGTGTGACTCACCCCACTACTTGAGTGCTTATTTACCCTCTCAATTCTCCCAGACTTTATTGTTTGAGTTTGTGTTCTAGTTCTTTCACTGCTGATTTATTCACGAAAGACACTCGACTCACATCATTATTATTATTATTATTAAGGGTTGTTTCTATAAGTCACGTGTGTTATTTAGTTGCATATTATTCACCCTGTTTATAAGCACAGTTGAAGAGCGATTGCTCCCCATTCATGATCTACTATATATATGCCTTGTGATCCTTACCTGATAGTTCTCATAATTATCTAGGTGAAGCTACATTCTGAATTTCAGGTATATATCTCTTTGAATAAATATGTGCATAATTGTTATGTGTGTTGTTATTGAGTTCTGTAGTACCTAATTGAATACCTATTTGTGAGATTAAGGATGTGTTCGATTTGACCCTGTTGAGTTATTTACAGTCTATAAGTCCAGATCTGGATTTTAGTAAAGACTATATCACGAGCTGTAAATATTATAGCCCGACATAACACTGGCGGCAGCGGTGTCTCAATACGGCTATCAACACGAGTGTTCTTACTGTACATTTTTTTGTTTCTAGTATTCAATTGGTGTATTTACTTGATTCATCATGGCAGCCATTAGGTCTCATAATATCCCGGCATTTAAGCCCGAGGATTACGACATTTACAGGTACTTGGAAATCGTCAAACCGCTCCTAGACATTATGTTTGGGAATGAAGATGCGTCCAAAATCCATACAATTGTGGTTAAATTGGGAAAGTATGCGATTAAAGTGTCAGGATATGTGCACGCCAATATGCCTGGGTTAACCTGGGTACTATTCAAGGTGTACGTCAAGACAGCAATCAATCCAATTTTAGGCCTAACAGTTGCGGACAAAAAGTTTCACGAGGTCAAATACAAAGGAGTACAAAGGAAATCAAGCAACAACAGTTCTAGTGACCCTTCTAGGCTGCTTGTCCTCCAAAACACTGAGGATCAAGTGTCCAAACAGTAGTTTAGAGTGGGTATGGGAACATTGGAAAGGGAACTACTGCCATGGAACTAATGTCCGTGGCAGGACTAGGAAGTTAGTAGGGGACATATGGGTTAGTAACTGAGGGGAGGATAAAATAAAGTTATTCATTTACAAACGCAGTCAGTTGCGGGTTTGATGCGAGATTTTTGTCTAGGCGGAGTTTAAATGAATCAACGGTGCTGCAGTCTATAACGTCTCGGGGAAGCCCATTCCACAAGTTGACAACTCGATTGAAGAAGAAATTCTTAGATTCGTGTGAGTTAAAAGATTTACCAATAATTTTGCAACCGTTTCCCCGCGTGTAATTAGATTGGTCGATAGTGAAGTACTTACTACAGTTCATATTGTCGATGCCTTTGATGATTTTGAACACTTGAATTAAGTCACCTCTTAATCTGCACTGGGTTAAAGGAAATAGATTTAATTCTCTAAGACGCTCTTCGTATGGTTTGTTCTTTAGGCTAGGTATCATTTTGGTAACTCTACGTTGAACTCGTTCTAGCTTGTTTATGTCTTTTTGGTAATAAGGGCACCAGCATTGAACGCAGTATTCCAGAAGAGGGCGGACTAATGAATTGTAAAGGGTTAGGATAACGTCTTTGGATTTATGCTCAAATGACCTGCCTATAAAGCCAATTATTTTGTTTGCCTTCTTAACAACTTCTAAACATTGTTGACTCGGTTTTAGGTTACTCGATATTGTTACTCCCAGATCGGTTTCTCTGTTTACATTCTTAAGCTGAGTGCCATTCATCGAATAGTTTGCTTTCTCATTTAGGTATTCGATATGTATTACTTTACATTTATCCGCATTGAAACTCATTTGCCAAATTTGGGCCCAATGTGACAATTTATCTAGATTGTGTTGCATTTCGTCAACTTGATCTTTTGAGAGTACGCTATTTGCAATTTTTGTATCGTCAGCAAATTTTGAGATTGTACAGGTGAGACCCTCATCTATGTCGTTGATGTAAATTAGAAAGAGAATTGGTCCTAGTACCGATCCCTGGGGTACCCCGCTACTTACATTGGTCCATTTAGATGCCTTACCATTTATGACTACTCTTTGCTTTCTGTCGCTGAGCCAATTTTCTATCCATTTCAACACACCGTCTTGTATTCCATGCGCTTTTAGTTTTAGCAGTAAACATTTGTGGGGAACTTTGTCAAAGGCCTTTTGAAAATCAAGGTATATAATATCTACAGCTTTACTCTTATCGTAGAGGTTGAGGATATCGTGGAAGAAGTCTAACAGGTTTGTTAAACAGGAACGTTTTTTACGAAAGCCGTGTTGAGTATCTTTAAGTATGTTATTGTCCTCTAAGTGATTTACGAGTCTGTCTCTTATGACCGTTTCTAGCATTTTACATACAAATGAGGTTAAGCTAATTGGACGATAGTTACTGGGTAGGGATTTGCTGCCTTTTTTGAATATCGGTGTTACGTTGGTTATTTTCCACTGATCAGGCATAGTTCCAGACTGCAAGGATTTATTGAATAGTAATGTCAGTGGTTTGGAGAGCTCATCCTTAGCTTTCTTTAGAACTCTAGGCGAGATTGTATCAGGTCCAGGCGTTTTATTTACCTTGAGTTTATCTAAACAATTCAATATTTCTCTCTCTGTAATGGTGATATTGCTTAGAACATCTGAATTATCAATCTGAATCGGCGATGGTGTAGGGATATCACTGAGGTCTTCTGTTGTAAAAACTGATGCAAAGAAGGTATAGAGGGCATTACTCATGTGTACTTCGTCTTTGGTGTATTCTCCATTTTCATCGACTAACGGTCCAACAGTTGAAGTAACTACTTTTTTCTTTCTGATATAACTATAGAATTTTTTCGGGTTTGTTTTACTTTGATTGGCAATATGTAACTCTAGGGTCTTTTTACTTTGCTTAATTAACTTTTTGGCTTTGCGTCGTAGCTCTACAAATTTCACCCGTTCTTCGTCATTTTGTGAGGATTTTAATCTATCATTAGCACATTTTTTAGCAAGCAGGCAGTTTGAAATATATTTATTCCACCATTTGGCCTTATTTGTATGGCCTGGACGCCGAATTTTCGATGGTATGCAGTCTTGCACTGCTTTTAGGTAAGTGGTTTCGAGTAACTTCCAAGATGTATTTATGTCGTTATTGTTAATTAAAAAGCTCCAGTCAGTTTCTTTAAACATAGCTCTAAGTTTATGAAAGTTTGCTTTCTTGAAATTAGGGACTTTTTCGATGCTACTATTTGGTTCGTTACTAGTAAAGTTTAAAGTGATAGTTATCGTACGATGGTCGCTGTTGCTGAATTCATCACCAACATTCAAATTCTCTATTAATTCTTCTTTTGTTGCAAGTACAATGTCAAGAACGTTATTACCACGGGTCGGTGTTCAAACAAATTGATAAAGCGAACTCTCTTGCAAGTTCGTATACAAATCATGTCCGGAGTGTGAAGTAAGAGTATCGCCTCACTTGGTCACAGGTAAATTAAAGTCGCCAATAAATACGGTATCTTGTGAGTTACTTACATCTGCAATATGTTCATAAATTTCTCGGTCAGTTTGCACTGATTGAGCTGGAGGACTGTATATTAATGCAAGTATTATTTTTGTACCTTTATTATTCTTTATTAGCACAAAAGATGTGTCGACGTTCACAATTTGAGGTTTTGAAAAGAGGATCTTTGATATAAAATAAAACGCCACCTCCATTTTTATTTATTCAGCTTTTCTCAAACATTACATAACCGGGAAGTGAATACTCTGCTAAAGAGTCTCTATCTACTGTATTGAGCCAAGATTCTGTTATACCAATCACATCATAATTTTCAGTAAACACTAGTTCCTCTAAATCTGAAAATTTATTGTGTATGTACGAGCGTTTGCATAGAAAACCTTTAAAGTTGCGGTTTTAGAACTCACAGAACGTTCTTTAATCAAATTTTTGGTTCTGGTCGGATCTACATTTACATTCATGGCTGACATCTGTCCTCGGTCGTTATCCCTGGCGGTTTTGAATTTGGGTCGTGTTGGTGGAGCTTTATCCAAATTCGCGGTTCTTGACAGATTAGCATTTAATTTCTTCGCAGGTTGCCGCCCTCGCTGTCTTCGGTCCTCCTTCCTGGTTGTCCTGGTCTGAGTCGATTTCTTCTCCGAAAATCCTTCACCGCATCGTTGAAAAGACGCCCAAAACGTGCTGCTCCCACCTGGTTCAGATGAACTCCATTGTCCGAAAACAAATAGTCATCGTAGTAGAAATTGTCCCAGGTGTCGACGAATCCCACGTTTTCCTTCCTGCAGAGGTTTGCTAGACAACAATTTGTGCTGGTGGCTATGTTGTAAAATCGGCTCTCTACACCAAGCCGGGGGACGATTCCTGAGACGATGATCCTTGATGACTTCTCCTTAAATGACTTGATCAGCTGCTGGTACTTTAAAAGCAAATCTTCCGACCGGGTTCGCTGAACATCGTTGGATCCAACGTGGATGACGTACATTGTATTAGCAGGGGCCAGCTTAGATACTTCGTCAACTGCAGCAACTACGTCGTCCACACCACCACCAGGGATACAAAAACGCTTCCTGGTGCTCTGGCGCAAAACTCTGTGAGCTGACCACGTATCATCGAGTCTCCCACGAGCCGGACTTCTTCTATTTCCGCTTCGTCATCTGAGTCTGCGAGTATCTGGAAGCGGTTTTGACACTCGGTAATCGGTATGGGTTTCCTGGTCTTGGGGCAAACGCTATTCCTCACGACACGGAAGTTGTCTTGAGGGGGAAGAGAGTTACTATTTGTTTCTTGAGTATCGGAACCATCAGATGAAATGGCTACTGCAGGCGTTGAATTGTTGGCAGTTGACGTTGGGGCGTTGGTGGCTGCTGGAGTTGCGGTGACAATTGAAGTTTGTGGTACTCCAACGTTGAGTGTTACAAACTCTTGGAGTGATTCCAGCTTCATGGTGAGGACGTTGATCTTGTTGTAGGCTTCATCTAATTTCACTGTCAAATTCTCTCGTTGCTGGCAGAGACGGCAGACTTGAAGATCGACAGTAACAAACATGGACTCACCAAACCTACCGGCGCAGTTCGTACAAGTGCGAGGCATGGTAACAGTCAGTTTCTTCAGATCACTTCACTCACTTTAAAACACTTAACTCACTTTAAAACACTTAACTCACTTTAAAACACTTCACTCACTTTAGAAACACTTCAATCACTTCAACCGAAAACAAATATGTTGAAATACACAACAATAGGTTATCAGGGGTGATAGCCTAACCGAAAACAAAAAATTTGAGATACACAGAATTAGGCTTCCAGGGGCGATAGCCTAACCAAAAGTTTAATTTTTTTTTAAATACGCACCAATAGGCTACTTGGGAGACTTGGATGGAACTGTCGAAAAACTGCACCAAATCGCCCTGACTGCTTTCCCAGAGGAAACTACTACCCAAAGGAAGAAAATTATCTTCAAAGCCTTAGTGAGGATCTTGCCTAACCCAGTGACCGACCACTTCTCAATAGTGGAACCCATCAATTATGACGCGGATCTGCCTGTGATACGAAGAATCATGGCATTACGTAAGTCCAGGGAACAAACCACCAAAATCGCAGTGATAAGCAAGGTCACCACCCACCCCACCTCCAGTACAGCATCAAGCAGTGGTCCTGTAGCTCCTAGGCTAGCTGATGAAGCAGAGGAGTAGGCCAGAATCCGTCCTGCGGATTGGCAACCCTGCACCGGATCCTGCATGCTGTGGTCTCTGAAGAGGTCATTCAGCAAACTGACCAGGAAGAGGACCTGGACTCCAAGTTGGTGTTCCCAGATTTCCTGGATTAAGCCGTGCCCAATTGCAACCATCATTGATGATGGGACAGCTGGGATCGAAGAAGGAGGAGCCGAAGGAGAAATAGAACCATCTGATCAGCCTGAAATCACCCAGCAAGAACAGCTGGATTTTTAGACTGCCCCCCCAAACAAATAGTCGTGACCATAGCGGGAGCTCATAACGGGACATCGAATGAAGGAATTCCGGTGTACCACAAAATCAAGCTGAATGGGGTGAAAGTTCGACTCCTCATTGACACGGGGGATTCCCGTTCTTGCTTATTCCTTCCCTTTTTCCGAAAACATAAACATGCGTTCGGAAAAATACAATCCTCCTCTATCATCTTCGTTAGTTCTAATGACCAGGTTATTCCCAACCTGGGTCACTCACTACCGTATTATGTTAATACCCCTCACCCTAATCACGGAGCTCATCACTCCTTCATGATTTATAACCCCAGTGAATCCAAGTATGATGGATACCTGGGTCTTGATCTCTTAATCTCCTTAAGTGCCTCAATAAATTGCAGGTACAGTACACTGTCTTATGACCCCCTTCCAACCCTGAAAAAAAACAAACACCTCCTCTAGGTAATTAAAAACAGCTAAAATCCACCACTTTGTCAGTACCTTTCCCTATAACTGCTGCACCCCAAAGTAAGATAAATGATATTCCCTGCCCCAATCACATCATCTCTCCAACCATAGTTTCTACCTCAGGTACAGTTCCCCCCCCCCACCCCCCACCCATCATGAGAAATGGGTACCATTGATTCCTACCATACAAAGAAATGTCCTTGTGACCCCACACCTTCAAAGCCCTTTCAATGGGGTATGCCTAACCGCTCCTTGCCTGCTACCACATCAACTGAACTGTATAAAGATTGCTAATATTTCTGACCACCCTGTCAACTTGCCAAAAGGCTTAGCCTTTGGCGAGTTAGAAATGTATTCAGAAGAACTGTTTTTACCCTCTGACTCTTCCCCTCCTTACAAACACTCCCTCCCTGACATACCTTCCACTCTCACTACCTCTCAACAAACTGATCTAAAAAATCTCCTCATTTCATACCAAGATATTTTCGCCACCTCTAACCGAGATATGGGCAAAACTGAAGTGTTGCATCACCCCATTCACACCGTGGGACACCCCATCAAGCAACCAATTAGGAGGAAAACCCCAATACAACGACAGGAAGAAGACAGACAAGTCCAAGAGATGCTTGCAACAGGAGTTGTCAAAACCTCTACCAGCCCCTGATCTTCTCCAGTGGTACTAGTCTGTAAAAAAGACAGGTCCACAAGATTCTGCATAGACTACAGACAACTCAATGACGTCACCATCAAGGATGCCACACCCCTTCCCCGGATTGATGACTCTCTCGACTCATTGCTTGGTGCCAAGTGGTTCACCACTTTGGACTTACAAGCTGGATACTGGCAAGTCCCCATTTTACCTGAGCACCAACAGAAAACAGCATTCTCCACCAGCCAAGGAAGACTATACGAGTTTACAGTATTGCCATTCGGACTATGCAATGGACCAGCTACATTTTCCAGATTAATGGAGTCATTCCTGCAAGGTTTAGCTTGGGAAACTTGCCTTGCATATCTGGATGATATCATTGTGTTGGTAGAACTTGGGCAGAACACCTACAACGTCTAAAGCAAGTCTTTCAAAGAATACGAGATGCCAACCTCAAGCTTAAACCCTCCAAGTGCACTCTAGCCAAAAACAGAGTAAATTTCCTAGGACACATTGTTTCTGAAGAAGGAATTCCACCCAACCCTTGCAAACTGGAGGCAGTCAGCAAGATCACTCCTCCCACTAACGTAAAAGGTGTACTTGCCTTTCTGGGTCTAGCCTCGTACTACAGGCATTTTGTGAAGAATTTTGCAACCATTGCCAAGCCCCTTCGTGAACTCACAAAAAAAGAAGAACCCTTCGTATGGACTGATATAAGACTACACGCTTTTAATGACCTCAAAAACAAATTAGTTGCCTCCCCAGTAGTCTCATTTCCGGACTACACTCCGCTTGAACACAGACGTGTCACAGTTTGGAATTGGGGCCATTCTAGGTCAAACCAAAGAAGGCAAGGAACGCCTCATTGCATGTGCAAGCCGCACCTTCGACCCGTCTGAGATAAATTACCCTGTGACTAAGCGAGAATGTCTCAGCATGGTTTGGGAGTTACAACATTTTAAAGCCTACCTGGCAGGAGTCAAAGTCACTGTCATCACCGACTACCACACCCTTCAATGTTTGAGGAAATCTGACACGAAAAACGCTATGACTGTCAGATGGACGGAATCCCTGGAAGAATTCGATATGGATATCGTTTATCGGCCAGGAAAATTACATACAAATGCCGATGCCCTCTCTCGCCTACCCATACCATCTACTAATTCGACCTCTCAACAAGACAAACCAACCCATACCATTCTTGCAATCCATCATCAAGGCTCGTTGGACAACAGCCAGCAAGAACTTCTACAGCAATACCAACAACAAGAATAAGCTGATTGGATGCCCAGGAAAGTTTTCAATCAATTAACCAGGCGGTGTGACAATCTATTCACCTTGGAAGGTAAAATTGTGATCACTCCTCGAGCAGCCTTATCCACTATGCAATCAATTCACATGGATAATGGCATCCACCTAGCCCAAGGGAAGCTCATCTCCACCTTTCAACAGGTATTTTGGACACCATCACCTTATGTCGCTGCCAAGCGCATCACTGAGTCGTGCAAAGCATGTGCACGAAGGCAAGGATCGAACCCGCACAGCTGGTCCTTCTTGGAAGTTAGCTGCCTCCAAACCTTGGCAATTGCTTGCAGTAGACGTAATGGGACCGATGGACAATAGTCATGGGATCAGATACATTATTACTTTTGTGGAAACATACTCCAAATATGTCATCGCCTGTCCTGCAAAAGAACACTCAGCCATTGCAGTGGCTGAGGCCCTCATTCAACATGTCTTTCCCTATTTTGGCCTCCCTGAAGCAATCCATTCTGATAATGTCCCTGAGTTCACCAGCCATATATGGTCTCAACTATCTCTAATGTGTGGATTTAAAATCAGCCACTCCTCACCGTATTGGCCGCAAGGCAATTACATATGTGAGATAAGTCACAGAACCATTGCTAACCAGATTAGAACCCGGTTGCAACAAATGGACTCCAAAGATTGGTCCAGCCAAGTTAAGATTGTGCAATGTTGAATCAACACTTGCCCTCGAGAAGACGGCGTATCCCCCCACGAGCAAGTATTTGAAGTAGCACCTTTGCTCCTTCCCCTACGTCATCTAGCTGCCCCGTATGAGCCCTCCTCCAATTTCGACCAATCTTTAGTTCATTTAAAAAATCGGCTAAGACAAATACAGTATGTCCAAGACCTTCAACCTGACGAAACACCTAAAGCCAGTCCCCGCTGTGTAGGTGATCTAGTTATGGTTGCACACTTACCAGTTCCATGCAAGCTCAAACCCAGATTTAAAGGTCCATTTGAAATACTAGCTGTACCAAACTGTTACCAGGTTACCATCAACTATTTTGGTGAGTCGCGCACATATCGTAACAGGCATGTACGTAGATTTCAGCCTATTAATGAGAATATAGTTATGCTTGCTGATCCCATTCAGAATGACATTTTGCCTGCAACTGATAACCACAATTTAGGATCCACAGAGCCTACCACACCTGAACTTCCTCTACCTGTCACACCTACATGCCGACAAAGACCCCTCTTGATCTAATTCTACCTCAAACACCTACACCTCTACCACCTCCACACCAACCACCTATTATTTACACACCCATTCCTGCTATACCCACACACACTCTTTCTGCTCCTCCCAGGCTTATCGCCTCCCTCCCTCTCTTCCTGTCCAAGCTTCCCCTTCCATCAGTTTACCTACTTCTGCACAGTCTTCTAACACTCAACCTACCACCCCTGCAATTGCTAATATTCCCAATTTTGTGCCTTCACCTATCACTTCCCCTCCTCAACCCACCTCTTCACTTCCACACAGCCCGTAGCCTAGTAGGTAGCGCTCTCGTCTCACACACGAGGGGTCGGGGGTTCAATCCCCCGGCCGGGCGGAGACAAATTGGGCTTGTCTCCTTTCATGTGTTAGCCTCAGTTCACCTAGCTGTAAATAGGTACCTGGAATAAGTGGACGACGTTGTGACGTCCCATCTGGGGTTGGCAAAAATGGTACAAGGCGAGATGGGTATCATATGGTTCACCAAAGCTGATGGCTACCTAAGCCTTCGGGCGAGACGGTACCGTCTATAGTGAGAATGGTACCATACAGATCCACCCTAAGCCTTCGTTTCCGATGTCGCCAATTGGCTAAAAATACAGACTACACACACATCCACAGCCATTCCAACGATACATATAACACCTACACATATAGGAGGCGGGACATAACGAGCATGCTCACTCCCGCAATACAACTAGAGTAAGTACATAGATACCTGTACCTCTTACCTCACGCCTCCCTCATCCAAAATTATATGCTTCCAAACTCAAGTCTCCAGCTCCTTCTGTCTCTTATCTGCCAACTAGACCTGTTGCACGCCCTCTCCCTCTATTAAGCAGAGAAAGTCCTCTACCTTCTAGTAGCACACATTCTTCTCCTCTAATTCGGCCACCTCTCAACAAAATAAATAGGCCACCTCTATCACCCAGCTCAACTTACTCCCCCTCCCCATTACCACATGTCCCTAAACCCTCTCTAATCCCTGCTCGGTATAACCCCACATGTACAAGGTCTGGTCGTCGTGTGATGCCCCCTCAACGATGGGCACCTACCTTCAGCCCTACCTACATCCGGCAGGACTGCCCTCCACCTACCTTGCCAGCAACACTCCAGACCACCCCTGTTAGTGCGAGGTCAACTCTACCTGGTACGGCCACCCCAGATCTCCTCACTACCCCTTCACCAACGACCACAAGCAGACTAGCTCCAGCCACCTCCCCTGCTAGACTGCCTTCTATAGCAGAACAGCAAGCCATGAAGATAAACAGTGCTACCTTCCTCAAAAACACTGTCCCTACACTCATCAAATCACCTAGTCAGTTGATCCACCTGGCCAAACATGCTGATAAAGAGTGGCAAATAAACATCGCCATGGACACACACTACAAGGCGGATGTCCCTACGACACTCTGGCTCCTCACCCTCCAGACTTTAACGCCCATCAAAAATTCACTCACCACCCGTTCTTATATTCTTAAATCGAGAGGTCGCGACTTTTTCTATGAAGACAGTGGTGAAATGACGGGTCTCAAGACCAGCCCAACCGAGAATAGTTGCAGAATAGCCAGTCTGCAACTAAAAGAACCGAGAAAGACTGGAGAACGAAAGCAGAGAAGAAGAATAATAAGAGCCACCCCAGTTTTCCCATGCTCTGATCCCTGGACAAATAGAAGAGCGACCCCTGCTTCCCCGTTTTCTACGACAACAGCCACCAGCCTCGAGAATGGGAAATTCTCCCCACCAATCAACGGCCTGCTCCCCCCCCCCCCCCCACCACAGCCAACCACAGCACAGCATTTCCTCAGCCCCCGGATCTTGCTTTTAGTGAAGAGATGTTTATGCAAATAAAACATCAACGGTCCGAAGTCTACAGATACAAATGGATGTAGACAGGAGGACACATGATGATGGACCGGGAGATATAATAAACCTCTACCAAGAACAACAATTAGGCGTACTATAACAATGTTTGTTTAGGAATGTAGCTCATGGACGTTTCCGTACACATCCCATTTCTCCATTATTAAACTAAATAACTAGCACTTAAGTAATTAATAATCTACCTAGCATATATGTCTTAATGTAAACAGCCACTATGTTTACCTATGATAAGTAATTACCTCACAACTTCATTACAACCATTCCCCATATCCCTCTAAGTTTGAAACCCTGTAAACGAGAGTCAAGAAAAAAGCCGCACATTACCTCAAATAAATTGTGTAAAAGTATGCAAACCTCACTGCGGTACTACCCTAAACCTGAATAAGGAGCAGAATAGCGAATCACAGTTGTGACTTGTACTAGCCTGCCCCTACCCTGCCCGGAGAGTGCTCGTTTGAAGTGCCCCCTGAAGTCCTGCTTGAGTGATGCCCCACATTCCTGAAGCCTGGAACCTGAAGTCCTGCTCGAGTGGCGCCCTCTACCCCTGACGTGTTGCTCCAAGAACCTACGATCCACGTCGCCCAGACTCATACTCTCTCTACCCTCCAAACTTACCCTAAGTGTCCCTGTGTATCTTATTATTGTGTTATTGTTGTCGAGGTATAGGTTAACCCTTGTTTAGCGGGACCCGACTTAAGTCGACCTAGAGAACCAAGGACTAAGTGGTGGGGCCCGACTTAAGTCTGTGTGCCATTTTTTAGCAATAATGGCTCTCAGAGAGAGACGAGCGATGGGAGGAGCGTAGGTCGGCTCATGACCGCTCGGCACTGGTCCCGCGCGACTACTGACGTTCCCTCCACACACATCCACACTCACTGCCTCGCTACACAGGGAATTATGTAAGGATAGTATCGTATTTTAGGGATTTTGCACTCGTCTTGCACGATCGTTGCAAGAGAACGTGTGGTCGTAGAAGGATGGTTCTGGTGTCATTGGAAAGCTCAATTATCGCCCTTTCAGGGATACATAATTGTATTATGCTCTGGCTCTTGTTTATGCATGAAAAAGAGCACGGAAACCAGGTCGTTTAGGGTAAAACCACCCGCTTGCCAGGTAGTAGAAGTTACCGACCTAGCCGCTCGTGGATTGTTAAAATATGTGAATCGTGTTGTGCTAATTAATTATGAGATCTGTGCCCAAGATCTTTAATTGCGTACTGTGTTAATCCTTCTGAATTCTTATATAAAGACTTAGTTAAGGTCTGTGTTCAAGACCTAGTGCTCATAATTAATTTATCTTCTCTAGAACGTCCTAGGCATATGTTATATACATGTGTGTTAATTAATTCACATTGCCACACACTCACAGATTTTCCCAATATATGTATTCTGTTGTGTATTTTGCAAGTTGAGGTCGAAGTGTATTTTGTGTATAATTCCCCTTCTTAATTCATCACTGATTACCTAAAACCTACGCCCATTTTCATAATTAATTTACCTCAGTATCCTCGTTGAGAAGTATTGTTATTCTATCAATACATTTACTTCCTGAGCTCCCACAATTTTTACTCTCTTATTTACTCACCATTGTAATTATTTTATGAATTAGTATTTACGTTCATTTGATTACTGATGTAAGTAATTCTGATTCTTCGTGATTAGGAATTCGAGCATTGCATAGTTTCTGTTACTTAATTGTTCATCATATTCTATACTTCGTATTACGGTGTATATTCTCTGTTAACTCGTTCAGACATCTTGGTTATACTATCTTGAGTATTTCCTTAGCATAACTTCGTTGTGTGCAATATCTCCAATTAACGACGTATTAATCAACTCTGCGTAAGCAAAGTTTGGTATCGCCCCCCCGTATAGTGGGTACCACTCGAAAAAAATGTCTCGTCGTCGTCGTCGTCGTCGTCGTCCGTCTGTCTTGGAACTCCTAGACCGTTGGACGGATTTTCACCAAATTTCACACAAACATTTGTTGTGTGAATGCAAATGTCAGTCAAAAAAGATTTGTTGAATTTATGCAATAGTTATGATTTTAGGTCCAAAATATGGTTTTGCCCTCCCCCCCCCCCCCCCCCCCCCCTCCCCCAGCAATGATGGCGTTCTGGGAGCGAAAACATCTCGCTACACATTTGCTAGGTTAAGTTAGTTTAGTTGGCATTAGAAGTGATGGTAGTAATATTTGGATTTATGGTGATAGTAGTGATAATGGTGATAATTGTAGTTATGATGGTTGTAGTTGTATTGATGATGATGACAGTAGTGATGATGATGACAGTAGTAGATATTATGGTGACAGTAGTAGTAATGATGGTCATAATAGTAGTGATGATGGTGACAAGTAATGATGATAGTTGTAGTGATAATAATGACAGTAGTGGTGATGGTAGTGACGATGGTGCGAGTATTAGTGATGATGGTGAATAGTAGTGAGGATGGTGAAATTTGTAGTGATGATGACGATACTTGTGGTGATGAAGTTCATAGTAATGGTGATGATGGCAGTAGTAGTGATGATGGTGACAGTAGAATAAATTATGGTAATATATGTGACAGTAGTAATGATGATGGTTATAGTAGTAGTGATGATGTTAACAGTAGTAATGATGATTGTAAGATGGTGGAGATGATATTAGTAATGATGGTTAATAGTTGTAGTATTAATGATGATAGTAGTGATTAAGATGCTAGTGACAATGGACAGTGATGATGGTGACAGTAGTAGTGATAATTGTAATTGTAGTAGTGATGATGATCATAGTAATGGTGATGATGACAGTACTTGTGATAATTGTGGCAGTTGTAGTGATGATGGCAGTTGTAGTGATGATGGCAGTAGTAGTGATTATGTTGATTGTGATTGATGATGGTATTTGTAGTGATGATGGTAACCCATCGCAGAGTTGGGTATGCCGTTTTGATTTTGGGCAAAACCGTCTACTTTCTTATTAATTATACTTTCATTCTATGATAGTTACCAGAGCATTCATTGACTAAGTTTTAGTCAATTATAATCTGTTCTTAAATACAATTAATAGATACTGTATTCCTCTATATTCCATTCCTAATTGTATCTTAAATTTACATCTGAATTCCTAGACGCGTTTCGTTATAATTACATACGATCATTTGAAGTGAATATAAGATTCCCATCATAAATTACATAAGTTAAGTTTCCTTGTGAATAATTAGTGCAAATAATAAATTACCATTCGGCATCCAATTTCATATTATCATTTAAACTAAGTTCATAGTTGCACTAATTCAAAACTAAAATTCCACCCCCGCAGTACAAATATATGACCTGACCCCCCCTAGCTAATAAGAAGGTCACCTTAGTAAATGCGACTACCTGGCTAGCTCAATTCTGAGTTGAGCAGCCAAACCGAGCAGAGCTACATATCCTCCTCTCTTCACCACCACCACAATGCCTCCCGCAACTTCCACACTCGTTGCCGGCACTGTAACATGGTTTAATGTGAAGAAGGGCTTTGGATTCATCACCAGGGATGACAACAGCATTGATATTTTTGTACATCACAAAAATATTAAGAAGAACAACCCCAGGAAGTCTGTGCCCTCTCTAGGTGACGGAGAGAGGGTAGAATTCCACACCAAAACAGGGGCAAGAGGTCCTGAGGCCACTCTGGTCACAGGACCCAAGGGCAAAACAGTCAAGGGCTCACATCATGCCCGAGACTTGAAGGAGAGGCAGGGTATTATGACAAGAGTTGGCAGACTAAAGAGCATGGACCTGCCTAATGTATCAATTAAGATTGATATTATCATCAGGACGGCCGTGGCTCTTGCTGGAGGAAACAACTCCCTCCTTCAGCAATACCTATCTGCCCTCCTTCAGGCCAACAATCTCCCAGGTATTCTTGTACCAGGAGGGTTGTTGGACAATGCCCAGAGGGGTCCTGTCAGACAGAGACCTACTCCACAGAGGCGCTTGACCATCAAAGCGCCTCTAAACAGAAACAACTGTCCCCCTGAACATGAAGCAGTAACTCCAGAAGCTGATCCTGTAAAAGGTACTGGAGGAGCTGCTGAAGAAGAAAACTCAACTCTAACTACTACTGCAGCAGAAGAAGAAGAGGCGATGGAGGAGACCCCTGCAGTCAACACCAACCCACCTGCAGAGCCTCCTTCAAAACCTGAAAAAGGAGCCTCCATGTCAATCATCGAGATCGAACCAGCAAGGCAGTTAGAGGAGAAGAAACCAGACACCCCAAGACTCCTCAACAACTATTCGAGGAAGTCTGCCTAACACACCTGTCTAAGGACTACAACATGACCATGAGCTATGCTTACAAGGACTGCATCACACCTGAATACCACGGATTCCTGAGTTACTGCATGGAAAACTGGAAGAAGGAAGGCTGCAACTGCTATTTTCACACAATAGGCAAACACAACTACGTCGAATGCATCCTAACAGTGGAGCAAGCTCTGAAGCAAGGCTTCCCGGACCTCCCGAGGAAGTAAAATCACCACCACCACCCATCACCATCACCAACACCTCATCACCAGCGGGCTATTAGTACGGGACTCTCAGTCGGGCCGGGAGGATAAATATATGGCCTTAAATTCCCTACCCGTACAATAGCCCACAGTTCCAGCCTCCCAGCTCTCGAACCAGTGCCTCCCTTGTCGGGTCCAGCCGTCTTCTTAGTAATGCCGATCCCCCAAACTCTGAAAACCATCAGGCAGCTCCAGTTAAGCCTGGAGACCTTTTTCTCCAACTAAGATTCATTTCAATCCAACTGATTCTTGTCCCATCCCCACTTCCCCCTAACCACCTGTCACTACTATTTTTGACTTGACTTGGCTAGCTCGCTACGACCGACCGTGTGACTCACCCCACTACCTGAGTGCTTATTTATCCTCTCAATTCTCCCAGACTTTATTGTTTGAGTTTGTGTTCTAGTTCTTTCACTGCTGATATATTCACGAAAGACACTCGACTCACATCATTATTATTATTAAGGGTTGATTCTATAAGTCACGTGTATTATTTAGTTGCATATTTTTCACCTTGTTTATAACCACAGTTGAAGAGCGATTGCTGCCCATTCATGATCTACTATATATATTGTTACGACAGGGGTTCAAATATATCAGGGCTCTTATTCATTGGACTAGTAATGGCATAAATGTTACAACGGAAAGCGCTAGCTCCAACCTCTGAAGTATATTCCCAGTGAACAAAGAACACAAATACTCTACAGAGTTCTATATGCAATAATAGGCTATCAAACTCTCAATAAATGTGCGTCTACTCTAGGCTTAATGTTATGTGAAAACAGCCTATTACTACCTATAACCGAAGGTGCTTGGTTATGGTATGCAAAGTAAGGTGGTAAGAGAAGTTACAGCTTACGTTACTTTAATCAATAAATGTCAGGCACTCCTGCATGAAAGAAAGTGCACTAAAGTCCTTCAACACTAACAAGGAATCTTCTTTAAATGTTAGATGCTATAAAGATGCTCGTATCGGAAATGGAACCCAAAAAGGCAGGCAGCGGAACAATGCTCGTGCAGGCTATACACACAAAAAGGCAGAAATATAATGCTGTCGGAGCCAAGAATATCCTAAACACTACAACACTAATAATAATTGCCACGACAATACCGTATTCCTATCAACAAAAAGAGCCTAAGTCGTTTGTGTCTCAATACATCAAACTAGGCTGCGAAATGCTTGTGTAATCATAAATGGGTATGCATAAAAAGAGTAATTAGGTTAATATACTTAATGTCTACTGTGACTGACAAAGTCTAGCTAGAATCAATGATACGAGATACTGGTGCGCATGGCATGCTGCATAGCCTAGTGCAAATCTCAAGTCTGTGCGTCAAATATTACGTTATAATGAAGGGTAGCTCTCTTGAGAAACCTTAATACCGAAGTATTAAGCGTTCTCCTGGCGTGCCTCAAAGACAAACAATCGAGACTAGAACAGTGCAGAATGGTATAGGCAAAAACCCCTCATTCGTGCATGCTCTACTCTCAATGGCACACAGACTAGAATTTACTCAATCAACTCCAGTTCTCAGGTATGTCTTGCCGCTTTTAACTGAAGCCAGCACTCATAGGAAACAATACCTATAATATCAGACTCCTAGTCTAGCATTATCTAATCCAGCAGAACACTAATAACTAAAGGAAGCAGTACTAAACAATATAAATGCCAACCAATGCTTCGTGATCCACTTATCTTAACAACTAACATACATAGGCTATATCAGACCTTAACACACAATACAACTGGCCAGCATGAAGCTGATTTTACAGAGTTAACCAGAGGGGGTATAATATTAATAAAAGGTGGTGAAAGATATGGAAAATGAGAGAGATAGGCAGAGGAAAAGATTCTCAGGTACGGAGCGGGGACAGATAGCAAGGGAAAAAAGATGGGTGTGTTCTAGAAACCAGATCTAAGGGAGAGAGTGGCGAGGAACTGTATATATACTCGCACTAGCTCGAGCCGCGTGGGAAAAAAGCGGTTACAAGTCAACTAACCACTAGCAAGAGCTCGCAGCATGGTAAGGGCCTCTCTCCACCAACCCCCGCGAGGCAGCCAGCCGTGACGTCATCGAGCGAGACAAAAAACACTGCGCGCCCCCTCTCACTCTGTTCTACTCTCTCTCTCTCTCCCAGATCCCATCATTACTAGTTAATGATAAAACATATACTTTACAATTAAATATATAAAGCCTTGACATGGGCGAAAACAAAGAGCCTTTCTGGACTGCCCATGACACAAGCTTTCATATGAAATAAAGCACACTCTAATACATAAACTGTAGACCCATCCACTGCCCTGGCGATCCTAGTGAGTCACTGTAGGACAAGCCATGCGGTTCTAACGGAGTGGTCAACGTCACACCCCCCCCAAGATTTTTCTCAGAGGCCCCAAGGCTCACAAAAATCTGATGGTTAGAACCCATGCTGTATCTCCACTTCCCATCACCCAGCGGCAGTAAAATATCTGGCACAGTTCTTCAACAAAACATTTTTTCAAAATTATAACCCTCCCAACACAATAGGTTAAATTATATGTAGTTATGCTCCTCAAGAGCGAGCTTCTCTAGCCCAGCATTCTGAGAGGAGTGCAACTCAGAATTACTGCTATAACATACTGAAAAAATTCAACTATCAAAGAAAGTTTTTATTGGATTTTTATGTTTATAATTTGTTTATTTCGGCTGCACTATAGGGGCAAGCCTAGTTTTTTCTTCTATACCAAACGCTCAACTCCTGCTTTACGACCCAATACGCTGGGCTACAACCGCGAGCCAACAAGCACCAAGCGCAAAATACTATTCAAACTAAAGCAGGAGGCTACCCGTGTGTCAATCTACCCAGGATCATATACCCTTGAACGACCATCTGCAACCGCGTTGTCACAACCGGCAATATGGCGTATGTCCAGGTTATATACCAATAACCTTAGTGACCACCTGGTCAGCCTCATATTCCGATTGTGAAACTGGTCCAAGAACTTGAGAGGGTGATGATCTGGGTAAACTACAACGACCGGACCATAGGCTGGAACACAGACCTCGAAACGCCTCAGAGCAAGTACAACCGCCAGCAGCTCCTCCTCGACAACAGAGCAGCTCCCCTGGGCCGAATTGTACTTCTCCGAGCAGAAACTAACAGGATGCTCCAGCCCATCATCGTCCTTTTCCACAAGGACGGCACCAGCCCCCACACCACTAGCCTCCGTTGCTAGTTGGGAAGGTAGGCTAAAGTCAGGGGCCCTGAGGATCGGGTGAGTGCACAACAGGTGTTTTACTTCTCTAAACACCTTCTCACACTCAGGCGCCCAATTGAACTTCTTATCCTTCCAGTTATCCTCCACCTGAGCTTGACTGTCCCGTTCTCCTTCTCCACCTTGACTGCTAAACGTCATCACAGGCACAGTGAGAGGCTCAGGGGGGTGCCTCCCATACTCCTTCATGGGATTAACATGACATAACTGATTGCGCTTCCATCTGTCTGGAGTGGCTACCAAGTAAACCAGGTCCGATAGCTCCTTCACCACCCTATAAGGACCAGCGTACTTCGCGGATAAGGGGTGACCTACAAGGGGCAGTAGAATCAACACCTCCTGACCCACGTGAAACTCCCTGAGTTCAACCTTGAGGTCGTACCTGTCCTTCCTTAGGGCCTGAGAGCTAGTCAAATTACGGCCAGCCAACTCCAGACTGCGCAACATCCGTTCTCGACTGTTCTCGACACACTTGAGCATAGAACAAGGTTTTTCTGCGCCCTCCCATACTTCTTCAACCATATGGAGAGGCCCTCTGACACGGTGTCCAAAGACGAGCTCATTAGGGCTGAATCCCAAACTTTCCCCAGGTACCTCCCATGCAGCAAACAAAACAACATGAATCTCCTGCGGGTAACCATACCGGGAAAAATACACTAGCAAGCCTCGGACCACCGTCTTCGCTGACCCATTTCTCATAGGGTACGCGTCAGGGTACCTCGTTGCTACATCTCTCGACTGTGCAACACTGTCCTCCTTCAACTCGACAGCACCGGTACCACATTCAAGAACCTCCGGGTCTTCCAATTGCAACTTACGAATGTCCGAAGGAGCAAGCCTATCCAAGTGTTTGCGAAACAACTCATGCCCCCCTCCTACATTAAATTTGGCCTCCCGTTGCTCTCTCTCTGCGTACCGTTGCTGTCTCATCGTCTTTTTAAGCCCATCCACTGCCTTCTCAGGAACAGTTAATGGGTCTTCTCTAGACTCGAAATGTGGTCCTAATAATGAGTCCCCGAGAATGTCCGCTGATACTAAACTCTCAACCGCATCAACTTTCAACCCCTTCTCGGTACCCTTCCTCCGCTGATCTAAAGATTGTTGACCAGAATGTGACTCCCATGATGCAGGATCTCCGGTGACAACACACGCCATAGGCTGCACCGAACACTTCTCAACCCACTCCTGCTCCTCCCTACTCACGTCAGCCAGCTTCTCGGCAACGACCAAGGGTGGAGCCTCAGAAGTAGGTCCCGCAAAGTCGTTGCCGAGAAGGAGGTCGACGCCCCCAACAGGCAACTTCTCCACAATTCCTACATCCAGGTCCCGAGTCACACCATCAACTTCCACCTTCATTCTTACAAGCGGGTATGACCTTGTTGCATTAACTCCCTGAACCACAACCACCCGCGCCGTATTGACAGGTTTACCAGTGAAATTTCTCAACAGTGTTTGCGATGCCCCAGTGTCACGCAAAATTCTCACCTCATGTCTTCTACCCCCCACTCCACACAACCGAGTCCCCTGTGGTCACTAAAGGCATCACGGACAGGGAATAAGCCTTCCGGATCCTTCTGCACTGGCAGTGTATTTACCTCGGAAGAAATGCCTCTAACAAACTCCGATGTCCTCTTGAACACTCCAATGCCGTGAGCAAAAGACACGGCTGCCGGAGGAGGTCGACTAGGGCACTCATTTGCCTCCTGGTGGCAACTAAAACACATAAATTTCGGTTTCGGCTTATACTGTGATGTAAAAGGCCCCTGACTTTTCACATACGGTGTGGTGTAAGGTTTGGATTCAGTTTTAGTTTCATGGCTCTTCTGTTTAAATGTGTCATTGTTCCGGGGAGGGGGAGGATAACGGTCCTTAGCACTTACATCGTACTTCTGTGAGGACCCGCAACCCCGAATCAACGACAGCCGTCGATCAGCCATTTCTGCTGCTTCGACTAGAGTTCTTGGGTTTTTCTCCTTCAAGTTCAAAGTTAGATCACCGCCCGTACTCTTAAAGAAC